>JANBPT010000263.1:0-49713 GCA_027575765.1 Tieghemiomyces parasiticus
CAGCCGGTACCGGGGCCCATAGGTGCGGCGGAGGTGCACGAGTCGGGCGGCCGCGCGATCGTCGATAGCGGTCGGGATGCGATGGTATTGAAGACGAAGGTGCCCTGTGTGCTGTGCAAGGGAGGGAAGAATGCGACCTGGAAACTGGTACACCAAGGTGGTCCAAAGCTTGGGGTCGCCACCCGCCACCGGTTGCCCGCTAGGGCTCTGTGCCTGGGCGTTGGGTTCCTGGCTAGGGACCGTGTTCGCTCGGTGCGCCTCTTCAATCCTGCGACAGAGCCCGGCGTAGACCGGCATATCTTCGAGTAAATGGGGGCGCTGACGATGAAGCCCCAGCAGGAGGCGGACGTCCTCGGCGACAGACCAAGGTGTCTTAGTAGCAGAGTGACCGGACTTTATGCTATCCCCCTGCAGCGAAAGCTGCCCCAGAGCGCTGCTGGTGGCGGTGCGCGCACCAATAACTTGTGCATTGATCAAAACTACGTGTAAAGTCTTTGGCGGCGGCGCCGGTCCAAAAGCCCATTGGGAAGCGACCGCGGGTCAACACACCGGTTTGGGCTTCCTGCTTTGTCATGGCTGCCCTCAGCCGCTCGACCTCGTCAGGTTGCCAATGACCTTGGGCTGCAGTCGTGATGAAAATGTAACGCCGCCGCAGGGAGGAGCTCGCACGGAAACAGGGGTGGTGGGGCGGTGCTCGACGGTCCAGCAGCTCAGACTGCACTTGTGTCCAGCGCTCTCCAACCTCGGCCACCCGCTGTAGAAGCCACTGGTCGGCCGCGTCGGTCCAATTCGGTGGCTGAAGAGGTTTCCCGCGACCGGGGTTGGCTTGACCTTGAAAGCGGGCCGAATCAATTAAACGTGAGTGCCGCGCTTGGCATTGCGAAGTGGTACGCGCCCCCACCTCCCGGGCGATACTGGGCCAGCTCCCAGCCCCATAGGTGGCCACGGCTTTGCGGGGCCGGTCGTCCTCCGCTGGCACCCATCTATGCCTGAAATTAGGAAGACTGCGGCTTCTCCGCTCCGACGTGGCTACGACGCAAGAAAGGTGGATTGGTAGGCAGTTATGCTCAATTAGGACTCAGGGTTGGCGCCTTTCAGATGTAAGAGTGGAGTTGTGGAATCCCTTGTTTAGGGTTGACGGGCGAGAGAAGCCGGTCTGGCCATATCGACGCCGCCCAACCCCGATAGCAGTCGTGGTGCGCCGACCTTGGGACCTCTTGCAAGGGCGGCTGGGCGTTGGAGGTTTAGTCTCATCAAGCGTACCAGGGCCGGGGGTGGCATGGAACGTGCGTAGCTGGCGGGCGGGGCACTGCGGTATGGCGGCCTGGGTAGCCGGTGGGGCTGGGAGCCAGCGGAGGTCAGGCAGCCTGCCAGCTAGATACAGGTGTCGCATCGGGGGGAGGGCAGGGCGAGGGCGTGGGAAGGGCGTGCGAGGTGCGGCAACGAAAACGTGGCCTATCGACCAAATGAAACCGTCTTCAGGGCGTTCTGTACGGCATGCCCAACCGGGGGCAGGCCGGCGTAGCGATCAGGATGGAAATTGGCCATCTTCTTGGGCCGAGGTATACACCCCGCGTAGTGTGCTGGCGAAGGGGGTTTGGACGACTGGGCACTGTCCGTTCGGGCGCATCGGCTGCAGTTGCTGATATGGGTGCGGCTTGTGGTTTGTCCATTTCCTTGTTACCACTTTCTGGACGTATCTGAGGTGCCAGGTCATCGCGAAAGCGCTGACCTTGTAACCTGACTGGAACGTGTATATGGTTGGCAGTCCGCCACGATTGTGATGCCGATGGAAACCGTCTCCAGACTACTGTTCGTGTACTATTGTCGGATGTCGGCTGGTTCCGTACATACGACCAGCGGTGGGGCGGATGCGACCTCGTAGGTGTAAGCTTTGCCAGCGAAGGGATGCAGCGCTTTGCGATTCGCCACGAGGGACGGCGGCAGCCTCGTCTTTGGATCAGTTGTACTTGCTACAGCCTTGCCATCGCCACCCAGGTTGATAGGGGCTTCCCAATGAGGTGGTTGATTCGTCCGCTCTCTCTAAGCAGCATGACACCCCCGCTGTGCTGGCCTTTGCCGCACTCTCGCTCATGTTCTTCTTTATGTTCTTAGCCTCCCGATTTGCTATAGTTACGCCGTATCTGATACGCCAGTCGAAGGCATATACTTTGACCGACAACGGCGTCTTGCAGAAAGGCCCGGCCAACGTCCACCACACCCTCTGCTCATATAAAATCCATCCTCAACCCCAGCAATACGGCTGGCCACACGTCCTTCCGTGGTGGCGACCCGTGTCCCGTCACGCCCCACCCCTCCTCGGCGTTAGAGTTGCCACTCCCCACGCAGGCATCGATCCCCTTAACGACCCGAACACCATATACGGGGACGGGGTGTTAAAACAGGTCACGATATATTTACGTGTGGCAGGGTGATGTCCGGAGTTTATTTGACAAGGGCACAGAAGGTAGAGCGATTATATAATGACATACAGTACAGACTGATCTTAGTTGCGGGCGACTATTCGTGGTAGCTGACCAGCAGCACCTGGTACTCGAACTCGGCCTCGGCCAGCTTGTCCTCTAGCTGATAGATGCCGCTCAGGGCGGCCTCCTCCATACGGGAGTAGTACTCCCGCGTGAGGTAGTCCGCCCCATCGTACGCGGGGCGGTGGGAGTAGGCCCGATCAGGGCTTCCCCCAAGCTGGAGACGGAACATCTCCCTCTCCAGCTTGCGATGCTCCTGGCTTTTGACCCGAAGGTCGATCTTGGCCCCGGTTACCCGGCGCTTGGCCGCCGCAAGGTCTTGCAGGGTGACTCCCTGCCGGCGGGGGGCCATGGCCACCCAGTCCTCTCGGACAATCTGGTGCCGGGGGGTGGAGGGAGCAGGCCGGGTCGGCAGCGGAACAGGAAGGGACACATTAGCTGCGTAGCACGCCTTCATGAAGGCGCTGTCATCCTTGCCATTGCTATCGCTGGCAAGGGCAGGCCCCAAGTCCCACGTAGTGTGCAATACCCGGGCGGGGCAGGGGGTGTCGGGTGGAGTACACAACTGGCACTTATTAGCCACCACAGGGCCCATGTCACACACTACCGGGTCAATAGGACCTCTTCCGGGACCACCCTGGGTGAGCGGGCTTAGGGGTTCCGGGTTCAATGGCCGGCCCATAGCCAGGGCGTACTCCGCCACTGAGGGGGAAGTTGGGCGTTGGTACAGGGAATACTCAGGGCAGCGAGGGCTGCTCCGTGGGATAGTAGGTCTGGGAGTTGCCGCCGTCAGAGTGGGGGCAGCTGAAGTAAAAATAGCGGGTTCCGCACGCGTAAGAGGGGCGGGAAGCTGAGTAGCCGGCAGGGAAACACGGGCGGGGGTCGATGGGGAGTGCTTAGGCGCAAGAACCCTACGCACCACGCGGCGGACTTTCTTGGCCGCCTGGAGAACTGTATATGTGGATAAGGTGGAGGCGAGGGCGGCAGTTTGATACAAGGGTCAGGTGTGGCCCAAAGTGTGTCCGTTGGCCGGCAGGTAGCAGTGGCAGGGCACTCTGAGCTAGCACGGTATACTTACCTTTCGTAAGGCACTTCGGAGCCATGGTATCAGGGTGAGGTGGGTGGGTGGAGAGAGAGAGAGTAGAAAACTGTGGTGCGGGAGTAGGGGTGAGAGGTAAGACGCTGTTGCTGGGTGTACGCGTTTGTAAGTAAGACGAGGAGTGGAAGACGTTGTACGATAAAAGTCCAGTGGACCGTGCGGCGCGAACGGCGTGTATTATATACCTGGGTATAAAAGCCGGGCCAATGTAATGGTCATGGAGATAGGGGGCGGGGGTGGTTTGACAAAAGCTGTAGTGGTTGATGAGATGGCGAGCCATGATGGGGTAGGGTAGGGACGAGACGGCCGCGGTAGAAAAGTAAACAAAATGGAAACTACAGGCTAGTGACCCGTTATGGCAAGAGACATACAGGGGGGCTCGGGCCCGTGGTGTGTGCGTTGGCTCGGCTTGACCCACTGGCTTCCTTCTTTGACAACCCCGTCGGCAGCAGGGCTCACCCCTTTGGAAGCCCACCAACCACCGCCCTCCGGATGGTCTACCTCCCTATTTTTCCATCCCCCCCATCTTCCAACTCGGGGAGAACATGTAGCGTCGCCCGTGCTGTCCCTCTCGGCAGGCCAGAGTAGCCGCGTTTGTTAGCGTCTCACCTATACCCACAGGGGCCTACATCCAATCGAGGGTTCGATCCAGCGGATACACAGGCATTGGGTTGAAACCAAGGGACCTGACTGCTATGAATCTGAGCGGGGAAAGCATGTGAGGAGGGTATGTTGGGGGAATATGGGGTGGGTAACCAGATGGGAGTGCGCACTGCCGAAAGAGAAAAGAGGGTGGGTCGACACTAAGTGCCAAGCGGCGAAGGGGCATAAAACCAGGGTGGAGCCCGATGGGGGGGCAAAAGCAGTGAGGTGCAGCCTGCAGATCCTCGACGGTTGCCCACCGGCAGTCACTCTGGCGTGTGGGATAGATAACGCTCAACGGACGCGGTTGCACGCCGAAAGACGCGGTCGTATTAGCAACTTTGCCCAACAATAGCATTGGACAAGGCTTCGAGGAAGCGCTGGTGCAGCGGCGGTGACTCGGATACTCCAGCGACGGCGGCTAGAGGTCATGCTGCGAAATAGAGACCGTCAGCAGACTGCATCAGAGAGCTCGCCTCTGGAGAGAAGCAGCAGGTTGTGGATAGGGAGGGGACGTGTACACCCTCCTTCGGTGCTTGGTGGCATTGACCGTACGGTTGCAGTGCAGCCGGTGGAGCCGGCTACGTGGCCAGAAAAGCCCGGGCGAGGTAGTTGCAATTAGGTCGCAGCCCCAACCATACCACCCAGGTCTAGCCTTTTGTGTAGGTAGCAGGGCTGGCGGGCGTCAGTGCTTTTTTTCCCCTTGGTCCCCAGCAGTCCTGATCGGGTGGGATCGGGCATCCCTGCTGGCAGTCCCACCGGTGGGGTGCTTATTTTAGTGTACCCCGCCTATCTTCGCCAAAACAAAATATTGCTGGCCATAGCCGGTAAATAAAGGGGGGTGGGAACTGGTACGTCTTTGTGCGGTCGGCCACCTCGCACGCTGGTTGGCTCGGATGTTGAGGGGGGCGAGGTGGAGCCGCACCGTGGTCCTAGTGAGCGAGCGGTTGGGAGCCGGTCTATAATGCCTCTTGTCTCATTACGTTTCCGGTCCTGCAATTGGTACCCGGGCATCAGGCTGAAGGACTAGGCAGAAGCGAGCAGCAAAGGGCACAATGCAGTAGGTGCCCTCTACCACTAGTCCTGAGTAAGTAGTAAGACCCCCGAGGAGGTGATTAGGTAATATATGGTTGGCACGCAGAGACGGGTGTGTGCTACTGCTGTCGGGTGCATTGCGGTCTGCGCATAGATCAGGGTCCAGTCCTGGCAACTAGGACAGCAAACCCAGCTCTATAATACTGAATAACGAGGTATAGCAGCAGGGACCGCACTCAAGCACCGCCGGAGGCGATACTGACCACGTAGGGGAAGACGCGCTAGACCAAGGCAGACAGCCCGTCAACCGTATTCGTTACATACCCAGTGGCGGATTGCTTGGCCCTTCGGGGTACGAATGGAACCAGAGGTGTCCCTCCCCGTGGATCCTGTGCATACCTGCCCGCCGGTCTTACTATAGTGCACCCTTAGCGCCCAATGAAAGTAGATGGAGAAGTTGGCCTACCGGAGGTCCATGACCACAGGCCGATAACCGAGGTGGGGAGCCTGCCATAGATAGTAACTCTCCTGCTAAGGCCAAGGCCACGGCCGGATAAAACCCACGGGCGCAAGCCGTGTGAAGTACCGCACTATCGGGCTGCAGCCGGTCCATCCTCGAGTGTTACCCTCATGCAGCTGGGCTGGGTTCGGCACGGAGGGTACCAGGCAGACGCGTTGTTGGTGGGCAGGACGCGGTTGTGCCGCCGGATTTGGAAACATAATTTTATGCGGGCACGTAAAGAGGGTGGCCGGGATGGAAGAATGGGGTCCGGAGGGATGGTTAGGGGTAGGTACTAGGCAGCACCCGCCGAGGAAACGTAAACAAACTAGCCTCCGAGGGCAGCTCTGGATGGGAGGGTGCAAGGTTTTGGAAAGAAGGCGGGGATAACACCCCATCCCCGGTCCTTGGTGGATGAAGTACCTCGCCTCCCCTACTCACCGGCTTACTGTATCCTTTTTTTACAACTCTTGAAGGTATAACAGCCTACAGTATGTAGTTGGCTATCCACCCTTGTTACTGATGGGACAGTTGGCGTAGTTGGGCCCCGTAGATACGGTAGGGACATGATGACTCCCATCCTATAGGGGTACCTTTCTGAAGAAGCCGGATGATACTTTTTGCGTATTCCCTTTTGGCACCCCGTTTCTTTTTGAGTGGTGCCGTAATGTAAACAGAAACGACACTGCATACCCCACCCCCGAAGGTCGTAAAGCGGAGGCAAGGGGGCGGGTATAAATCGTTCCGGTGCCGCCTTCTACCTCGTCTGGCACCTCTCTGTTACCTTTTTTTCTTACTACTGCCTAACACGACCCGTCTCTTCAGATTTCCGCTTTTGCTGATTCTCTTCCTTGGCCGGTTCGACGTCTCCGCCCACCCTGTCTCCTTTACAAGTACCTCCTACAACCAGTCTTTTCCACTCGATTACCGAGCGCCTCTTCCTCAGCTCCGGAAGCCTCACCATGCTCGCGCTTGTTACACGCACCCCGGCGGCTCCGCGCGTTCCAGTCGCTGTCCTTAGTGCTCTGGATACTGGCTTTTCCGGTGAGCATTTCTCCTCATTGAGCACTCGTGGCGATTCTAGCCTAGTCAACATGACTACTGCGCCTGCCCACCGCCCTCACCAAGTCTCCGGTACCTCTTCTCCAACCATTGCTACCATGGCAACAGCATTTTCTCGAAAGCGGCAATCGACTTACGCACTTTCTCTAATGTTTTACCTGCCAGGGATGATATTGTCTGCTTACTTTGACCAGCCGACTTCCTTGGCGCCTGCTGCCGAAACTAAAATCGTGGCGACCGCCGGTGCCTCGCCAACGCTTGCACTGCACCGCCGCCCTGACCTCAGCGAACTGATGACGATCAAGCTGGTGCGCCCAACTTGGTGGTCACTCCCTGTACCTGCCACCGGCGCTACAGATGTGATCACCGCCATTGACTCGCCATCAGCGTCCGCTTTGCGCCGTCTCCCTGTTCTCAGCAAACTGATGACGATCAAGCTGGTGCGCCCGACCGGCTGGACCCTCCCCGTTCCTGACGCCAGTACTGTGGACGCGGCCACCACCAGTGCCTCGCCATCGACGCCCGCTTTACATAGCCGCCCGTATCCCAATGACCCGATGACGATCAAGCTGGTGCGTCCGACCGGCTGGACCCTCCCCGTTCCTGACGCCAGTACTGTGGACGCGGCCACCACCAGTGCCTCGCCATCGACTCCCGCTTTACATAGCCACCCGCATCCCAATGACCCGATGACGATCAAGCTGGTGCGTCCGAGTTATTCTATTCTCCCTGTTCTCAACTCTCATACTGGAGCAGTGACTGCTACCAGCACACCACCAGCAGCGGACACTCTGTACAGTTGTGTAGATCCCTACGATCTGATGGCAATTAGACATGTGCAGGACTCAGCGGACACACGCCGAACCAATCATTGCTACCGATCCTATGACCACCAGTGGTAAACTATCGCCAGCGTCTATCCTGTAATACCTTCCAGACCTCGAACTCCCGGCGACGATTAGACTTGTTCGCTTGTTTCATCCGACACCTTCCACATCCACCACCTACGCCTTGGTCAATGTTCTTTTCACGTCTTGCGTTGTGACCTTGCTGCGCAGAAGGAGGGTTTCGTATATAATACCTGTTAGTACCACTGTGCTTCACCCACTGCTTGACATTTTCAGACTTGTCTGGCCTTCTATCATCCAAACTCACTTATCTTCGGTCCGACTTTAGTCCCATACTTTCCCTCTTGCTTGTCCATCCGATCCTAGAATGACTAGCCCGTCACCGCTCCCTTCTCTTGGCCACAGCTTGGGCTTGGACCTTGGCCTGGGTCCGGGATTCCACTGTACTCTACCTTTCGGCCTTGAATATTAGTGATCTTACTGGGACTGGCACTTTGTGCGGCTGGCCCGCAATCTGATTCCATCCCATATAATTTCCCAGCCGCCGGTTTTCTGGTTCACTCCGTGTGGTCTCTCCGTCCTGACTATTGTTCAATACTAGTGCAGTAAGCGGAGCTGGCAACTTTAAACATACGGGATCCCCAATTAATATGTTCATATCAATGGCAATCAACACTGTCTACCATTACCAGTATGGCTGCTATATATTCTCCATGTCTCATTTTTAACTCATCAACTTCCTGTACTTTACTCTCACTTTTATACCAGCTTGATGTATCTGGTACGGTTGTGTTTCATTCATAAACCCCTATTGCTTATCTTCTATATCTAACTAGTATATCAGTAAATCCGTCCATAGTCACAACAGCTGAGCAACGCCCTTCATGTAGTAGGCAGGCCAGTTTATAAGCATTTTGAGTTGGTAATTACACCAAAGCCATACTGCCTGCATCGTATAATTAACGGATACATTAGCTATTCACGGTTATACCCTGTACCACTTGATCAGAACAGTATTTAGGACAGCATTGCTCTACTGGAGAAGTGGATGCCATATTAGTATCGCCAGCTCTATACGGGGTATACCTCGCTCCTATTGAAACTGCTACCGGCCACCGCCCGATGCCTCCTTGCCCAGCACTTCCAGGCCACCGTCTGATCAGTGGCCTCTAACTTCGTATACCTTTCCCCATTTCATCTCATATTGGCCATCCTAGGTGCACGATATTGGCTCACCTCCGAGAATCTAAAATATTGCCGAGAGATCGTCGATATTGTTAAGGTGAAAAATAGTCCATGTAGGGCGTAAACCCTGGGATTGAGCCCTAGTGTCACTATGCGATAATGAAAAATGCCGGGGTGTAGAATATTGGTGATTGGTTGCTGAATTATGCGCCGGACCGTTTATAGGCGAATAACTTCTTTAAAATGGTGTATTATGATAGGGGGCTTTCTTTGGTCAGTGACGAGCCTTGCTACGGTTCTTATTGTTGGCGTTTCACAGTACTCCGACCAGACGCGTAGAGAACTGGGCTGCATTGCTGCTCAGTCGAGACTAAGAGTGACCAGATGCGATGTTTTTGAATTCCTGCCAATATGAGTTGGGTTGAGTGTTTATGGGACAAGGGGCTCACCCGAAAAGGACCAAACGGTTGCCAGGATGTGGGCTAGAGAACATGGGTGATATTGGGAGAGAGAGGGGGGGAGCACGGGATACCGTGAAGACAATAAAGGAATAATAATGAAAGGATACTGAAGAGAGGTAGATGGGTCAAGGTCATCCCTGGCCTTTTTCTGAACCTCAGTGTCGGATGATCTGTAATCTTTGATCCGGTAGGCCTGGTGCCTGGTAAAGCCCAAGGGCTGGGGACAGGGGGTGGTATTAGGGAGGTCGGCCACAAGAGGCCGCCTCCCGTACCCCTCCACCACTTTACTCGCTGCCTTCGGGTACCGACCATAGTTTTCCAAAAGCAGCACAAGGTCCACTCAGGTACGCCAGGACTGGCTAGGATATTAGCCCGCCCCCATCCAGGCGCCAATTTAGGATGTTAACAACGACATAATAGATACGGGAATAGACCAACATTTGCTGAACAGTCCGCGCGCCGATTGTTATTTACTAAATTGCTGCGAGTGATTAGACAAGGGTTGTCACGGCTGTCTACCAGCATCCCTGATAAAGAAAAGGTAACGAGAAAGTCTAATCAGCACCCCGTGGGCACTGTGAAATCGTCCGTGTACATTCCCTGGCTATAATTGGCGGCCAGGCCAAGCCCGCGTTTAGCAAACCCGCGCCACACTTCGCAGCGGTTAGTGCCATGAGTACGCAAATCCTCAGCATGAATGATAGCATCGCGAGCGGTGAGGAACGTCGGAAAACACGGTTGGAGTTTGAGCCCATCGACCACCAGCTGTAAAGCCAGCACGTTACCCTGGCTCGGCGATCCCTTTTCGTGGCCACCATGGTTCCACCAGTCAGCATCAAAGCCGTGACGGTCCACCAAATTCCAAAACACTTCATAGAGAAGACTGGCCCATACCTCACCGGCGGCATGGATCTCGAAGTATTCGGGACGGTTGAGCCAGCTGTACGTTACGGGGTTAACAGTGCGATCGGTCGAAAAAGGGTGTAGGCGAAGGCCACCTGGTTTGCCCGAGACGTACGCGCCAATGGCGATGGGTGGGTACGGAATACCGGTGCTGTTGGTCCCGTTGCCGACGTCGCGGACCTGAAGAATAGCGGCCACAAAATCACTCCACCCTTCACCGAGCCCGGCTGATTCACCAAACAGAAGGCAGAAGGTGTTAGCCGGGCCCCCCGTCAACCGCGCAGTGAGGCCGTGCGTATACTCGTGGACCACAACGGTACGGTCCAGGGTGTCGTCCCGATGCGGTGTGGTCAGGTTAAACAAAAACATCCACATGGTGGGTGCTTCGCCGTCGGGTGGCGTGTTAAAGTAGGCGTTGTTAAAACGGTCGGGGTTCTGTGCGTAGGCTACGAGCGCGTCGTTACCCAGACCACCCCGGCCAAAATTGTTGGTCTGGAAGTTTCCGGCAGGTTCGTCAAACCCGTAGCCGTAGAGAAGGTCGTGCATCATGTTGGTATGGTAGAAGAGCTGGGTCACCGATGCCTCTCCGTACGCCGTGGGCTCTTGGGACAGATCGAGCGGAAAGGCGAAGGTGCTGTGGTCCGGCCCCGTACCTTGAGGCCGGATTAGTACTTCCGACCCGGACTGGCGGTCGGGCGAATACAGCTGGGCGCGTACGTTATTTCCTTGGGTGTCCAGGTAGACGAAAGTGTCATTGGTACGATGCCAGCCCAGTGGCGACGCGTCAGGGTGCCACGGATCGCATACCAGCTGCCGGGGGCCCTCATCGGGGTTAGTCAGGGGCCATGGGTAAACCAGGTAGCAGGCGGGCCGTGCGTAGTCCCACACGGCCACCAGGGCCAGATCTGATTGGCGCAGCTGAACAACGTAGTGGTGCGGGTCGAGCCGGATGGTGAGCGTCCAGACCGGTACGGTGCGGACCGATGAATGATTGGCCGCGGCAGGGATCCGAAGTGCTTCCAGGGTCGCACGGACTTCAAGGTTGGAAGCCGCCCATACGGGCCAGAACACGTAAGTGGGCGATGCAACCTCCCCCTCGGTACCAATAACTGAGGGCTCGGGTAGGTCAGCTGCATGATCGGCAGCCACGCCAAGGTGGTGCAGGAGTGCTGACAGGGCGTCCCTTGGGGCACTGGGCTTGACGGGCAAGGCCTCGTTGTGGTCTTCACCGATCGACTGGGAAAACGTGGCGGCTCCCATCGAGACCAGAACGATGTCGTCGGCCACATTGACCGTCACGTATTCATTCGCTACCGGACGACCTGATTTCAGAAGTTGAAAGTAATAATGGTTGACGGCTAATCCAGGGGTACGGTAGTGGGACTGCAGTCGATAATCATGTGGCGAAAGGTCAAGGAAGTCATTTAGAGAGCGCCGGGCCACTGCGAGTGCGGACCCTTGCCCACCAAGCCCCGCGCCATGACTTCGGGGTGGCGCAATAAAAGATGACGTCGGGTAGGGTGGCAACACGCTGCGTAGGATGGCGCCGATTACGAGGATAACTGACGATGTTACGGTCAAAACCGTGCCCAGGCTTGCACCAGTACCGCTCTTGCTGAGAAGACAGACCATGCCGAAGGTTGGCAGAAAGGGCGGAACTGAATCAAGAAATTGGTTCACTAATGCTATCGACGGCGCAGTTCAAGGCTGTTCGGGCAGGCCAGGCCATGCCGCTGCCCGCTCTTTTTATATCGCTCTACTTGATTCTGGTATGGGCATCCGACGATGATTACCCCACGATCGTAGCGTCAGAAGGTGGTGAAGGGGGCCTATATGGTAAGAATCGCTTCTGATTGCTCTATAAGCCTCGGATGTTTAATAACGAACGCACCAGAGCCTGAGCAATACAGTGACAGCCACGTTCGGGACGTTTGCTAAGCATGCGGAAGAGCCGAGCCGGCCTAAAGGTTTAATGGACACGCCGTGAGCCTTCCCATCAGACATGACGTGCATGCCCCTACTTTATCAATCATCTCACATCTTTGTAAAGCCCTGTAAAGGGGTGGGCATTTTCATGTTGGATAAGATGAGCCATCAGCTTTAATACGTTGATTCTCCATGACTGCGGAGCGCGAGCCAAAGCCAACCGGCAGCCCTCCTGGGGTCGAGGCCTCACTCATTCGCCAAACGGAAACAGAATACAAATCGGCAGCACATGGGAGTTGCCAATGACCTCACGATCGGGGTGGAGAGGTAGGGACTTAGTGGATTTTGAGGAGCTCAACCTCGAAGATGAGCACAGCGTTGGCCGGAATGATTTTACCGACGCCGCTGGCACCATAGCCGTAATCGGGGGAGATTGTCAGCTCGGCCTTCTCACCAACGTTCATCTGGGGGACGCCCTCATCCCAGCCGCGGATGACCTGGCCGACACCGACGGTGAAGCTGAAGGGCTGGTTGTTGCGCTTAGCAGTGCTGTCGAAGACGGTGCCGTCGGTCAGCTTGCCGGTGTACAGCATGTCGACCTTCTGGCCGGTCTGGGGCCGAGGGCCGGTGCCAGCCTGGATGACCTTGCGAGTGACGCCCATGACGGTGGAGGGGGAAGGAGGTTGTGGGACGGAGGGTTTCTGGTCCGGGGTGAAGAGAAGGTAGCGGAAGCTGAAGAAAATGAGAACGCCGGTGAGGAGGAGAGTGACGGTTTGACGGTTGAAGAAGCCAGGCATGGTTAACGGATGCACAGTTGGGGTCGGGGCGGGGTGAAATGTTATATATCTCGGGGGATAGAAACAGAAGGAAAGCGGTCGAAGGGGTGGGCTTGAGCGCGGGGGAATAGCGATGGCATAAACCCCCCGCTTTTAGCACCGTGAGCGGGGTGCTGGGTGGGTGGGAACGGAAGGTGGTAGAAGACAAATGACGACGAGGGGTACATAGGGCAATGGGAGAAGGAGGAAGCTCCGCATGTGCCCTTGGGTGGGTGTGGGCGAGTGTGCAGCGTTTCAAACGTACACAGCGGCCACAGGGGAGGGGGCAGAGCCGGCACTGCATCCGTGGGGAGCCAATCACTGGCGGTCAGGGCCCCCGCTAACGACCAGGGTCAGGGGGGGGAGAACCATGTCTGTGGCCACAACTGAGATGGGTGACGGGCTAGGGGTCGGCTAGAGTACCTCCACAGAAGGCTTAGCCACAGAGCCAGTCCAGGCCCAACCGCGCAGGCCCTTAATGTCATGGCCACTCCGCCAGTGTTGGTGCGCGTGGCCTCGCATTGTGACAGGCTCAGCTTGACCACCAAGGCCCCTGCCCACCGTGGCTGTACCGTTGAAGTACCTTCGCGGGGAGGGAATCGGTGAGTACAGGTAAATGCAATTAATGCAGGTTGCTAAAGAGGCTGTCCAGTACACACAATACCCATGTGTGCGGACGAATTAATGTACGTCCCAGCCAACGACGCCACCGATACCAAATGTAGCCACTTAACACAATGGTAGCGCGTGTGTACTTCCGGGGAACCTTCCCTAAACGGGCCCAGCGTGGCTGTGCCTCACTCTGTACCAAGCACAATCAAATTCTACTCCCCCTCCCTCACATACATCGACCAGGAATTCCTAGAAAAAACCCAACAACGGCATCGATTGTGACGTCGGTTTCCACATGCAGGCGCTGCAGTGGGCTGATCCCGTCAACCAGCCGTCGTCCACTTTTATTCACCGGCACTACGGCCGCGCCGCAGGTTTCCGTTTTGCCTGGATAAACAGGTTGGGTTTCTTGCGCGCGGGAGCGCCACCTTGGCCAGGAGGGGCGGCCCGCTTCTGGATAGGTACGAGCCGTGGGTCCGTGACGAACGGTCGGGATACACCGTTACTTGTATCCAACGCGGGGCTGGCTTTCCCGGCCGCCTGATTGACCCCAGAGTGGGTCATTGTCCCCATCACCTTATCCTTGGCGGTGCCAGCCGGATCGGCGGAGGGTGCTGTTGATGAATCGGTCGAACGTCGCTGGGCTTTACGGCGGCGCCGCCGAGAGCTACTCGGGCTGAGTCCGGTACAATCCGGCGGCGAGGCAGGTGAGATCCCGGGCGGGACAGTTGCCGACGGAGGCGGGGGCGTCGGTCGTTGGGTAGGCTTGGTCGAATCGACTGGACGCGGGCCCGGACGGTTTGTACCATGCCCGCCAGGATTGATCGAGGGCAGGCGGGCCCGCTGCTTCGTGTCTCCGACGGCTGAACTGATTACTTGACTCAGGAGGTCCCTACCCTTACCGGCATTGGCTGCCTTGGGTGGCGGTGCCCGGGCGGATTGTTTAGTGGGTGGCTCGTCAGCTAGACGGACTCTTTGCGGCGAGGCGGCACGCTTCCGGTTACCGATGGTGGTCGCCGTGGGCTTTGGCGGTGGCGGGGCCCCGCCATTCTCGTTCGTAGTGTCGTCGGTTAACGGGGGTGACGGCGGGGAGGATGATGCACCCGCGTTGATCGGGGGTAGAGGAGCATCCAACGTTTCGTTACGATCGGCGCGACGTACGAGATGATCAATGTCCGGGTAGTGTGCCACGTCTAAAGGTTCGGCGCGGGCCCGCTTGCGGTCAGTTTCGGGGTTGACGAGGGTCTCAGGGGGCAGTGCGGCCGGTTCGTGGTGTACTTGTAAGGTGTCGGTTTTGTTGCTCCTATCTACTTCGTCACCACTACTCATCTCACTGTCGCTGGAGGTTTCCATCTTGAATACGTTTCCCCTCGCCCGTTTGGCCGCCTTCTTGGCCGCCAGTTTAGACTTTGCCACGGGCACTGCGGGCACTGGTGTACCATCACCGTTTCCAGGTGTCTCTGTCAACGACCGACGCGGGTGAATATTTCGCGCTGGCGAGATCAACGTCGGGGCGGGCACAAGGTTCGGGTACGCCGTACCTTTAGATGGTAATTGGCCAAATAGACTCGCTGACTGGAAAGTGATGTACGCCTTGTGTTCCTGAGCGGATTCGACGAGTAACCTCCAGACCGGATGGCGCGTAAGGTACGCGCCATTACCAAACATGAATAGAGACAGGCGGGCGCGGGTCATGGCGACGTTCATTCGTCGTAGATCCGCCAGGAACCCAATCCCTCCCCCGCCGCCCCCACCGTTTCCTTTGGGTTGCGACCGGACACAAGAGAAGAGAATAATATCCTTCTCCTGGCCTTGAAACCCGTCAACAGTGTTGAAGTCCACCGTCTGGCGAACCCGGGGCCCAAACCGTTGCTCAAAGAGCTGCCGTAACCGAAACATCTGCTGTTTGTAGGGCGTGATGACACCGATCCGATGGGCAAAGGTCTCGCGGGGAAAAGTCCGACACAACCCAGCCACGAAATCACAGAGGGCCTCGGCCTCGGCGTGGTTAACCAGGGATTTGTTGCCGGCTGACTGCTCGCGGCCGTGGGCCACGTGATAAAACCGAAACGGGGCAAACCGGGGGATACGGCCCCCCGCTCCGTCGCCCCCGCCACCACCGGCAGGGTCGACATGCCACACCGCAACTTTACGTTCCCGTAGGTCCGGCCCGTCGAGCAGCTGGGCGTTATAAAACATCCGACTGGGAAACCGACTAATTTCCGGGTGCATGCGGTACTGAATACTCAACAGATTCACGCAGCCGGGGTTGGACTTTTGCAGGCGGACAAACAGTGACTGGTTGTAGAGGTAGTTGGAGGCCTCCGGGGAAATGACGGTCGGCGGCAGCTGGTTGGGGTCACCCACGAGGATACACCGGCGGCAGCGGTACTGGAGGGGGATGAGGCAACTGAGTTCGACCGATTGGGCAGCCTCGTCAATGATGACCGTCTCGAAGGCGCAGTGCATGGACTGGAGGGTCTCGTGACCGCTGCCCGATAAAGTACAGCACAAAATGTCGGTGTCCCGGAGGATCTGCTGGCGTACCTGGCGCCGGTTGGTCTCCATCCCCTGCAGGAGCGCCGTCTGGCGGTCACGCTCTCGGTTGGATTCCGTGGTGAGCTCCCATTGCTTGCGTTTGAGCCGTTTGCCGCTGTCCTCGAGTCGTTCGATTTCAGCCAGGTCGGGTCGCCGCTCGGCTGCCTTGGCACGTACCTGCGCCTTTATTTCGTCCTGTTGGCGGATCAGGGCCTTGATTTCCTGGTGGATGGCGTCCTGGCGCTCGATACACTGGTCCATCTGTGCCCGGACGGTGCCCATCGTACCTTTGGAATCCTTGGCGTCTTGGCCATCCGCCGGTCCGGTGGGTTTGGCACCACTAGCGCCGCCGCCCGCCCGGTTCAACCCCACTATGGCGTCGTCCACCAGCTGGTCTAGACTGACGGCCCGGACCTGGGCGTTCATACTATCGGCAACCCCGATCCGCACGACCCGGGGGTATATTGGCTTGCCATCCGCCCCGGTCACGCCGTCCATGATACGCTTGACAATTTCGTCGACGGCGGCGTTACTCGGGGCGCAGATGAGCAGCTTGTCGTTGCCGGCACCCGTGGAATCGACGGCACGGGGCACTTTGTGCACCCCGGCAGGTCCGGTGGGAATGGCGATCGGGACGGCGTTGCGGGCAAACTCGTCATCACCAGCCGCCGTCGACTTTTCCGCTACCTGGCCCAACAGGCATCCCACGAGGGCAAGGATAGTCCTGGTCTTGCCCGTACCGGGGGGCCCCTGGATGAGGGAGAACCCATTGCCGCGGCGTTTGACGGTAAGTACGGCCTGGGCCTGCGGTCGGTTGACCCCGTAGGTTCGGATGCACTCGTCGACCTCCGTAGGGGGGAGGGCCGGCACGGCTGGGATACGGGAGCGGAGGACGGCTGGCATGAGGCTGAGCCCGCCCAAGTTGGCCAGCCCTAGGTACTCGCGGTTCATGGTGGTTAGCTGGGTCAGTTTCCACAGTCTCCAGCGGGATCCTGTATAGAGCAGCGACTGAAGGTTGGCGAAGTCCTCGCCTGTCCATCCCCATAACGATACCTGGGCGTAGGTCTTGAACGTGCGGGTTACGTGGACCTTGGTGAGGAGAGTCCGATGGTCAGGCCGGAGTCGGCCCAGGGTCATGGGTGCCAGATCGCTGTCCGGACCCGTCTGATTACCCTGCGACGGGTGCCTTGTAGCGGGCTGTCCGTCCTCGGGCCGATACTCGCACAGGATGGCCAGGTCGCCTTCCATGACATTCTGGGCGTCGGCGACGGTGAGCTCGAATGTCAGTTCCTGGAAATCGTTGACCGAAGCGCGGGCTTTCAAGGTGGCCCACAGGTTCAAATTATGCCGGGCCTCGTCGCGGGCGTGCCGAATCTGCATCCAAGTCTCGGCGAGCAGGAGAGGCTCAAAACATTCGAGGTAGTCGGTCTCCGAGGCAAAGGTGTCTGGGACGCGCTGGTACGAAGGACGGTAGTGGAGTCCCGGTGGGTAGCTCGGGAGGCTGGCGGAATGGGCGGTGGGATTCCCCGGCGCCGGCTGTTCCATGTGGCGGAGGGACCAGCTCAGGATACGGCGGTGGAGTGAAGTCAGGTCGGTCACCCGAGCTCGCGGATACTGACCTCCTTGGGGCCCCGTCGCTCCCTGCTGGTAACGTGAGGGCACGGCAATGAGTTTTCCAACGGGTTTGATGTCCACTGGTCGGTTGGGGTCCCCGATCACGTCAATCAATTTGATGCCGCGACGGACGGGCGGGGCGGCTGCAGACTTGGTACGTGACAGAGTGATGGCCGACGGTGCAGCGCTGTCGGTGGCCCCCAACAGGCCCATCAAGCCTTGACGACGGGACCCCTGACTGTCATCACCATCGGCTTCCGAGTCACTGTCGCTGGTGGACACCGTGGACGTAGACGCCGCCGCGGTCTTACCATTGACGATCGAGGCTGAATCCGTTTTGACCCGGCTATGATCAATCTCCGTCATTGGCAGGGGTTTTCGCCCGGGGATGGTTGGCCGGGCGGCAGGTGGGACCCCGAGGGCCTGACGTTCGCGGGCAAAATCGCTTCGCAGGGAACTCAGTCGGGACGCATTGGCGGCCGCCATGGTCGGCCGGAAATTGCCCACGGTTTTCTTGATAACTGGGGCAGAGACCGTGACCCCACCGCCAGGGGCCTCTACGATCACGGTGTGCGGGACGAAACTGGATTTGGCCGGGCCGGCGGGTTTCCACGGGCGGAGGAGGCCGCCGCCGTTGGAGGCGCGGCGGACAGCTGAAGTATCAGGGGCTAGCGATCCCGCTGGGAAGTTGGGGCCAGACCCCCGGGATGACTTCGTGGCGGCTACGGCCGTGGTGGCGGTCCGCGTTAACGAGCCCGCGCCAGCCGAGGTACGAGTCCGGGCCGATCCCATACCGCGTGAAGTCGCCTGCCTAGGAGTCCTTCCCTCATCCCCTTCCTCCTCGTCGTCCTCGACCTTGGATCCTCCAAAGAAGGACGATGACAATTGGGCGGTACTCCGCCGGCGCCAGGCCGCCGACGAAGCACCCTTACCAGTTCCGGAGATGTGAACATGATTACCACTGGTGGTGGCCAGAGAGGAGCCTCGGGCCGCGGCCTCCTCCTTGAGAAACGATGCTCCGCGGGCACCGGGCGGCTGGATCCAGGAGGGGCGCAAGGGTGATAACTCGGGCGACGAGTCTTCAATGACATTACGTCTCGGAGCCTGGTGCCGGGGCTGGACAATGAGGCCGGGTGTATCGGGTGTCATGGGTGTGATGAGCGAGCCTATGCGGGCTGGCCGCGACTGCGTAGCGTTAATTCTCGGGGCGGGCGTGGTGAAGGTAGAGGTGGCACCGACCGATGACGCAGCCGGGCCGGCATCCAAGGCGGTCCAGTCTACATCTAAATCGCTGTCGTCAAATGTATCTAGCTCGCGCTGGTAGTCCTCGGCGGATGTACGGGTCATAGATTCCGCCGCCTGGACTTGGGTTTTGGACGTGAGGCTGCCCAGTGTAACCGCTGATTTCGGTGCGGGGGTGGTCGGCTGTTGCCCCTCCAGCGCCGCCATGCTCTCGAATAGCTCGTCATCGTCATCATCCGATATCACGATGGTGTCGAAAGGGACGGTGGTGCGTGGAGTGACCGTCGTGGTGGTGGCTATTGATTTGGATCTGGCTGCCGGCTGCTCCTTCGTGGGCTGCGTCGTTAATATTGGCGAGAGCGCGCGGGCCGGGGTTGGCGTAGGGGACGCTGGTAATGGCGAGGTCGTCGGTGCCGACACAAACGCTTTGAGGGTGGATTGCCGCCCCATTTTACCGGTCCGCGCGATGCTGGTACTCGAACTGGCAACAACACTAGCGCTGGTCTCAGCGCTGGTAGTAGACGCCGTGGGCCGCAAATCTGACGTGAGTGGGTAACATAGTTCGTCAAGGTACGCCTGCAACCTCATCTCTAACTCCGATTTTTGGTCGTCGCCTAGGTATGACATGAATCCCGGTTCCGTACGAGCGACTTTGGCGATTTTCCCAAGCACCACAGGATCGAACCGGTACGCCACCGCGACGTCGCCCACGTCCTTAAGGGGCACTAAATCGGGGAACCCATCATCCGCTGCCATCGCGGCCTCTACCTCGGCCCGCGCGACACCCACAACCTGCCCAAGCTCAACGGGAAGAGTCAGTAACGCCACCAGCTGGGCAAACGCCGCGTCACGCAGCTTCTCGTCGGTCACAAACAACCACCGCAGGGTCGTCTCAAGGCTATTACTCAGCTGTTGACCCTGGAGGGCGTGGAACTGGGCGTCGGCGAACAATGGGGTGAGTGGGAAAAACGTGGGCACAAACATGGCGAGGAGCATCCGACCGGTTTCAAACACTTCGTGCATCACGCGCGCCACATCGTCCCCAGAGAACCGCTCCACCCAGCTAAAGCCCTGGTACCCAGTCAGGTTGAGGAAATCGACGGTGCGAAGCCATAGATCCGGCAGGCTGTGCCGAACCCGGTCGACGCTAACCGGATCCCCGCCTCCAAATATGGCCGTCGACCGACCGTCGGACGGTTGGGCGGGCGTTATCGGTGACTTCGCAACCGCTTCCAGCATAATCCGGAGGGTGGTCATACCGACCGCCAAGACCTTGGTCAAACGGGCGGTGATTTGGCACAGCTCGTAACCGGTATCGACCCCACGACGATACGAGTCCATGATATCCGCGATACACACCACGCTGTCCTCGGGGGCGTAAGCCACGAGGCGGGCGATAAACTCCGACTCGCCCCACAGGAAGGGCAGGTCGCGTAGCGTACGCTCGAGCGCCGGGCTGTGCGTAATGCTGTCTTGAATCCATGTTAGAACGGCCAGCCGGAGGGTCGTGTGGTTGGCAAATAAGAGCCGGAGGAGGGCCATGATACCCGGACGGGCCAGGAGGTCGGTGACCGTGTCACCGCCGACGGCGGCACTTGACAATGGGTCGCCGCTCACGCTGCCCAGCAGGGACCGCCGTGCGTGGGTTTGGTTGGCCGTCATGCGCTGAAACATACGGGTGGCCAAGGGCCCGAAACTTTCAATCACGTCCTGGACGACGGCGAGGTTCTGGAGACAGCGGTCCCGGACCGCCTGTTGGAACGGTTGCGTCATGGCCCCACCGTTCTCGGTTAAGGTGGTACGGGCCTGGTCGAGGAGACTACCGTAGTCACACCAGAGGACTTCCGACACGGCAAACAAAATGCGGAGATGGAGCGGGGTGGGCAGGGTACCTTGCAGACACGACATCCATACCGTCCTGGCCAGGGCATACTCCGGGGCGGCGGCCAGGTACGGGTAAGCGGCCACAAATCCTCCGGTTTCGGAGGCTGCCAACGGGTCCGGCTGGCTGGGATCGGTCAGGGCGCGCTGGAGGGCGATGAGTTCGTCGACGAAATGGCGGATAAAATCCACATCGCGTTGGAGGATGGCCTCGGCGGCCGTGATGGCGGCCGGGAGGGTATGCGCGTGTTTGGACAGCTCGATGAGGAGGTCGACGACCTGGACACCGTTGGCGGTGATCCATGGGAGGAGGGCCAGTGAGACGGACGGTGGCGGTGGCGTGCGCGCTTGGGCAGAGGGGCGGGTATGGTGGGCCGCGAGCATTCCGCGGTCGGCTTGATCGTCGCTGCCAGGTGGCCGGATGCCACCCACGTAATACTCGGTCAGGAGCTCCACCAGGACCCGGCCACTGATGAGACAGTTTTCCTTGGGGTATGCATAGAGTGTAGCGGCCCAAGTCGAGGTCTTTTTGAAGACCAAGGTCCAGAGCCCCGCAGCCTGGTCGTCGGCTCGGGCGGCACGGACGTAAGGGACAAGCCAATCGAAGGTAGCTTGCAGTCGACGTTCGGCTACGACCAGGCGGTCCTCCTCGCTAGGCGGAATCAGGGTCAGAGCCGAGGGTTCCGTCTTGCTACCCGCGAGATGGTCGCCGTCGTCGGCTCCACTCACCCCTGAATCTGCCGCGGCTGCAGCCGCTGGCCCGGTTTCACGCATCGCATTCTCAAAGTACGGATGCTGGAGGACGGTACTAATCATCCGGTAGGGATAAAAGTCGACGAGCGGCGCCCGGCGGAGGGGCAGGCCCGAGCGAGCGCGGACGGGCCGGTGATCCCAAAATTGCGGACCAAACGCCTCAAGAAGGGGTACGAGCAGCCGCAGGGCCTCGTAGTATAGTGTATGGGAATTAACGGTCAGTAGCGCGGTAACGAGGTACGGAAGGTGGGCGGCGCCGGCATTCCGGGTATTCTGACGCAGGTAAGCGGAGCGGACGGTGGGTTCCACTTGGAGCAGGATGAGACGCAGGGCCTTGACAGCCCAGGCCAGCCGATGGGTGACCGGCTGGGGTTTCAGGAAATCACTAGGCCGCAAGGCGCCAAAGTGGGCCTCGTCGTCGGTGATAAACACGGTGGTGAGGTGGTCAATGACCATATCGGCAAGTCCCGACAGGGCCTGCCATTGGAGGGCGCCAACGGACCGGGGTGTACTACGCATGGCCCCGTAGGCCCAGTGGCGGACGTACTCCCAAGGGTGGAACAGGAGGACGAGAAGGGCTGGCATGAGGTGTTCGCCCACCTCCAGCGTTTTCTGGTCCAGGATGACGCGTAGCAGGAGGCAAAATAGGCCGTTGACGGGCGGATGAGTGAGAAACCAAGGGTTCTGAAGGATTTCGTACACAATGCAAATGACTTCAAAAGGGAGTGCCGGGCCCGACGGGAGGGCAGTGGGTTCTGGGATGGGTGGAGCGACGCCCAACTGGGCCTGGGGCTGTAGCCCGCCGAATGGCTGCGCGCCCGGGGTGGTGGGTCGCCATTGGGTCGGCGGAGTGAGGACGGTCGGCGTCCCGGCGACGAAAAGATTAAGCTGCTGGTCGGCTAGATTGAAGGCGGCCTGCCAGACCCGTGCCAAGTCATCGTAGAAAAGTTGCCGGAAAAACGTCGCGACGGCCTCGGGCGGGTACCGCCGGTCGCACTGGGTGTGGTACTCGGCCTTCGCATCGGTATAGCACTGGATACAAGCGGTGCACTGGAGTAATTGGGCGGCAACCGTAGCCTGAAACTTAGCCAAGCCGGGTACTGAGTCGGCCGGTAGGGAGTGGAGGTGAAGGAGCTGCGTCAGGAGTGGCCGCAGGGACGGGTTGCACCACCAGCAGGTAAGCCGGGCTGCTTCGCCCTCGATAAAGTAGCGGAGGCCTAGTTGGAGGAATTCGGGCAAAATGCGTTCGTGGGTCGCTGCCGCCACGGATTTATCGGACGGAGGGGGAGCTACTGGTGGCTGTGACTTGGCCGACGACTTCTTACCCCGGGTCCGCGCATCAGTGGTGCTGCCAACGGCGGCCGTCGGGGCCGGCGCCGACTCGGAGACGCTGAGTTCACGCAGCAGGACTTGGAGACGGGCATAGTCGGACTGGTTGCCGGGACCGACCATGATATTGGCGATCAGGGGAAGCCTGCAAAAGTTTGGCGAGGAGATAAAGACGGGGCAAAATGAGTGGCCGGGGCACGACGGTTGGTCGTAGGCATGCAAAATATGAAGAGGCAATGCACGGGTGGGGAGGAAACGGGCGGGCAGACTTAGGATCGTGGCTCGCGAATGGGTGAAGCTGCGAAAGAACCATTGGGAGGGCGAAGGAATCCAGCGATGCGCAGCGCAGAGCTGGAAAAGTTGCGAGTGACACGGGGAGCGAGGAAAAATCTGGGTGCAGTGTGGTAGTAAATAAACACACGGCGACGAGCCGGCACCTTGGTGGTAAAGTCGCTGGGAAACATACCCGGCTGAAGTGTCGAGCTCTGGAAAAATTGGGAGAGGGGCCCCTAGGGTTACGGCACAGTGACACGGCTTGGAGCGCTGGGTTGCAGTATTTCCAGTGTCCGTCGTTTCTAGCTCTCTTTTGACGAGGTGGCAGATGGGGGGAGAGTTCGGGCAATATTGGTGCTAAGGTGAATAGTAGCCGGGTGGGGTCTGGGCTCTACCTTCCCCCAACTTGTCTAGGGTCCAGGAGCAGACCGAAGGCTAATGAAACGACCTTGGTCGTCAAAGGCGGTGCCATCGTCCGCCGAGTGTACCGCGGCACTGCCAGAGGATAAAAAGCATCAAACAAGGAGGTTTTGCAGTTGTGTTGTGGAAGACATGTGGAGCTGCCGCCACGTCAGCGCCAGCCGAGAGCCCAGTGGTTTTCATCACAAGCGGCTCGTCACTGATGCTCCCACTGGCGGAAGTGTGTGGGGCCACTCCTGGCATTGACCCTTAGCGCCTGCTTGGCCTGTCATTTTGCTCCCCCTCCCCCGCTTCCGCGACAAAAATTTGAGAATGCAGGTTAGTCTAGCCGATTGGCTATACCCTACATGTATATTAATAGGGAGTGGAAAAGGATAATTGAGCGCGAACAATGAAGACATGCGAGGAGAGAAGAAAAAGGCAGGGCATCAGATACGAGCGACGTAGGCAGCGGAGAGTACAAACAGAACCGAATGGATTATGCATAAAATGACCAAACCAAGAAAAATAAACGAAGCGGAAATTAGGGGTAAAGCTCTTTCCTGCCCTCTTATCTAGACCATGGGGTGCTGTGCCATTTCGTAGGGCGCCTCCGTCTTGTGCCAGTGGATCGGACAAGCACCACCGGGACCAGGAAGGTTGTTACTGCCACCGGTCGCCCGCGGGGGAACGCGGAGGTCAAGACCGTCGAGCCAGGCAATGAAGCGCGGGACGCCGTTATTGAGGATCCGCGGGGTGAATGCGAGGGCCTTGTAGTCGGCGGGGTCGACAGCGGTAGCTGGAGCGGCGGTGATCTGGGACGGCGAGACCCCACTGCCCATGGCGAGGGCGTCCTGGGCGTAGATTGAGTCGGCACGACCCTCCGGGGCGGAATTAAACCGGTAAGCGTTGATTAGGCGGCGACCCAGGGATGGCCGGAGTTCACAGCGGCAGCGCACACGGTACGGCGTCAGGTTGAAGTGGTCGTGGACAGCCAAGTCAAGGGCGTAGAAGTACAGACTGAACATGCTGTAGGTGAAGAACACGGCTATCAAGATGTCCACAAAGTAGTGCAGGTGGGTGTAGAGCACCATGATCATACCGGCGATGCTGTGAAGCGCACTGTAGATGATGATTACGGCGTACCGACTGTGCACCCGCCACAAGAAAAAACTGGCACACAAGATGACGGTGTGGCCCGAATAAATGTTGTCGGTACAGGCCTTAGTCTTGGTGGTGATCATGTCCCAGCCCACGCGGAACATGTCAGCGGCGCCGTGGGTCTCGGTGGGCACGCAGTCGAGGCGCGGGCTCGGCACGGTGGTCACAACCAGGGTGAAGCCCCGGAAGAAGTAGAGAGTACCGATGAGCCACAGACACCGTCGCACAAAGATGATACGGTTGCGCCAATTGGTGGTGAGGAGCAGGTTACCGGCCAGGACGATAATCAGGGAGGAGGACACGAGGTCGTCGGCCACCGACACTTTGTTAACGTACGGGAACCAGTCGAAAGCCAAGTCGCGCAGCTGAGGGTCGCCTTGGTTCCAGCGGCGGTCAGAGACCATTTGCATAAACACCATAAAGAAGGCCACCACTACGAGGTACACGACGGCGAGGAACGTCCGCAGGATTTCCCAGTGGTTGACCTGTTTGGGGGCCTTGAGGATGTGGTGCCACAGGCGCCGGGGTAATTCCCGTACTTGGGCAGCGTCGAAGCGCGGAGCCATGTCGAGGGACAAGATGGAGGCGGTGAGGACGTGGAGAGTAGGGGGTGACCACAACGACGAGGTGCCGCCGAGAGAGGGATAGGGCGCGAGGAAGGCGAAGGGCGAGGAGAGGGTCCACGCGTCTGGCTTGACAACTGGTAGCTAATAGCGTATGGACTTAGCCGGCTCTAGAGATAGTGGTGGAGGCTGGCGTCAGGGGAGTGCAATGCAAAATGAACTGAGGAGGAGGGGGCAGTCGGCGCGTGGAGGCTTGGAAAAAAATTACGAATATTAGGCCCGTGGCAGCTCAGCGTGTAAAGGACGAAATAGTATGCCAGTGGCCAAGGCAGGGTGGTGTAGACTCCGCCGGACGAACCAGAGGCGAGGAGCGGGTGCCGGTACGGAGATGGAGGGCGGGTCCGCCGGTTGGATACTGGCAGGGAGTGCAGGTGCACGGCGGCCAGTCAGCTACGTTGGTGTGGCGGAGGCAAAGTCGGCTCCGGAATCCTGTCAGAGGTATACAGTCCGATATGGACGGCAGAACGGGCAGCCGCGGCTTCGAAATAAACTATGTGCCAAGTAAACGTGAAAGGTAGATTGGTGCTCCGAATGGAATTAAGGAGCTCGTAAGTGACATAAAAACAAAGGCAGGTGAGAAAAAGAAGCCGAAGGGAGCAGCAGACGGTTTACGGAGAGCTGTCGTCGAGTAGCCCCCTGGGAGTCAGTGGGCACTGTTACGGAGACGGGGAGCGGACTGAATGAGGGGGGAACAACGGAGGTTGGTTGCCAGGAGTCAAATGCCCTGATGAGCCTCGTCTAGGAGCTTACAAGGAGCGGAGCTAATCCAGCGCGAGCCAGGATGGTGAGAGGATGAAGTGAGGCCGCAATAAAGGCGTCGAGTCAAAAGGTCTCGGTTTGGAAATAGGAAGCACGCTATCCACCAACAAAGACTTGGAGACCGTGGAATTGCCTTAACGGGTCGCAAAGAAACGTAGCGAGTCGGGATATAAAAGTTGTAAATCGAACCGGGGACGGGTGCGCAGGGGACCAGGCCGATTATATAGAGGCGAGTCGCCCGGCTGACAGGAGGCTGGGTGGATGCCTGGCAGAGAACCTCCGAAATAGAAGGCTGAAGGAACGGCGGGCCAAGCCGCCAAGAGATTGGCCACATGAAGGGCCGACGGACTTCCGAGGGGGGAGGCCTGCTCATTGGAAAGTGCTTAGGGGCGGGAACGAAAAGGGAAAGTGAGAAGGGGGCAGTAGTAGCTGGTGATAGTGTGAGCCTGCCACCCAGCTGCTCAGCGTTGAGGTCGTCGATGCCCTGCCGCGCGAAAGAGGGGGGAAGGATAGGCCAAGCGGGTCCCAGTTGGCATACCATTCGTACAGGCGCCATCTGAACCGGCGGTCGGCTTTGCTTCGATAGAACGGCAGTAGAAGGGAGGAGGGAGGCATATAAGCTCCGACAGGGCCACTAGGAACCTGTGGCACCTGTGGCGTTCCACTGACGGTTCAAGCCACACCGGTCTGGCCATCGCACAGGAATATTCCGAGTACTATTTCGAGATTCCAAGGAGGCGCACCGATGGGCCATGGCCAGGTCCTCGTCCCGGCCCCGTCGGTAGCCGGCAAACCACGCCGTTTCGTCACCAGAGGCCACCGGTAGCTGTTCACGCATTTCTGCTGACACGAGTGGCCTGATAGGATAGGGTGGGGAAGCTCTCCGCATAACGATGGGGGTGAGGTGATAAGGCGATCACGTCGACACACAGTACAGCTAGTGGACCACTCGGGAATCCGACCGAAATATACCACGGTTGGCTTCCCAAACTACTGAGGGTGCCCGACATTGATGTGTTTAGCCCCAAGGCGATGTAGTATAATCTGGCAGCTTGCTGTGTTATCGCCCACACTTCTCGCCCGACGTTTTTGCCTACCAACAAGCAGAGCAAGTATCACGTTATAGTCCTTCGCTACATTCTAACACCTTACAGACAGGCCAGTCTTCATTTTTTAACCCTCGATTAAACCAACCTTTTGCGCTAAAGAGGCTGGGCGAGATCTATCCCTGCCTAACACGGCCGGTGGGAAATCTAACCAATGACGTCCGAGGTACACACTGCCTGGCACGCCCATCTCTCCGTGGTTAGTCGGCTCTGCAGCTACCACGTAGACGTCGGTGCAGGCTCCGCAATCCCCAACGCGCATCAAAACCATGGCAATCAATGGGTCGATCTCTTCCTTGCCACTAGAAATTAGGTTATCAGCTATTTAGTGTGCTTTTGGTGCAAGCCAACGATGCACGTTTGCCCAGTACCCAATAGCTTGTATGAATTTTGTTAGAATCACCATATCGGTTAAACTTTCGTCTAAATACAGGCCATGGGGCCTGAGCTAGTCTCTGCCGTTGCCACACGTATTCTTGCATCCTGGGGTCACCGCGATGTCCAACCGTGGCGATTAACCGGTTCCTATTTAGAAGGGGCAAGGGTAGGCGGGGCCATCATACATCGGTGTCTGTGACTAGGGACCGTACCTACGCCCGCTAATGCCCCTAAATTCCTAAACCCCAGCTTCTCCCACCATAAATTTTTGAGGATAAAGAAAGCGGACTTTTCAATGCCTCATGGCTGATCTGTGGTAACGCATTGTTGTCATCGCTGACTTCACCTCTGCCAAAAAAAATAAAATTTAACATTAGTAGGTGCTAGGTTTTACAGCTATCCCTGGTTTCAATGTAGCATATCGTTTTTATACAGCTTAATCAGTATAACCAATGGGGGAGAAAGGATACGCCACAGATCCATAGTTGGCATGCTAACGACCAAAATACAAAACTAAAAAAAGGAAGATAAATGTCCGTAAAAATACACTTAAAACTTGGGGAACGTCGGTCAGTCCGGGTGACAATTCGAGCATCATTCCAAATAGCCTACTCGGCCGGTACGACTTCCCCCTTTTCCCTAATCCCCCCCTTTCCCCGTTAATCCCGACCATCCGTCTTACTTCGGTGCCAGCGAGGGCGATATTCCCGATGGGAAATACTTCAGTAGGTCGGCAGGCACGGCTCGAATATCCGGCACCAGCGGGTCACGCGCGGGACTCTTTCCGCGGCTATCGGAGCGATTGCCGGCGGCGGCCGACGATGAAGCCTGGGATGTCGTATCGAGACAAAGGTGGGTGGGAGACGAAGGGGTGCTATCCCACATGGAGCCTCTTCCCGGCGATAAAACTTCCGAGCCAGGGCCAGCTCCGGGCGAGTCTAATTCGCTTCCAGCGCGAGACCTCGTCGTCAGTCCCTGCGCT
The DNA here is from genome assembly GCA_027575765.1 of Tieghemiomyces parasiticus. NCBI lineage: Eukaryota > Fungi > Kickxellomycota > Dimargaritomycetes > Dimargaritales > Dimargaritaceae > Tieghemiomyces > Tieghemiomyces parasiticus. The sequence goes on from JANBPT010000263.1 coordinate 28,612, forward strand.
TGGCCATCACCACCACTTGCGGGCGGGCTAGGGAACGTTTCCTCGGGCTGGTAAAATGGAGACTCGGCATTCATCATGACGGTATTGTAGAGATGGACCTCGCGGGAATCGCACAGTGCGACAGGGATGAAGAGCTGGTCGCGAAAATGAATGCTATCGGTCGACCACAGCCGGTTGACTTTCTTCAGGGCGGCGGGACTGATCCCGTACTTGAGGCAGATGCCGGCCATAGTGTCAGCGGGGACCACGCGGTGAATGATGGCCCGGACGGTGGCCGGGTTGCGGCGTTGGGAGGGTGGCCGGTCGCTGTCCAACGACCGACGGACTGGGGAGGGTCCGCGACGCTGGCGTAACCCGCTGTTGGGGCCCGCCGGGTAGGTCGTAGTGGACAGGTGCCGCGGAGCAGGGCTATTGGGCGCGGATAACTGCGAGCCAGTACCACGTTTACGAGCCAAGGGGCCAGGCTCGATTGGCTCGTCGAGCATAAGGGTGGACGACAGCATGTCGCGCAGACTGCTGCCGAACGTGGCAAGCCGCTGGGCGGCACCGGTCTCGGGCCGCCCATTCCCCCCGCCACTAAGCAGCGGATCCCGCTGAGCGGGCTCGAGCTTAGATGTGACCCGGATACCTGGTGCCGAAGCCACCACGGCTTCCGAGGGTACCGACCCACCTTCGGCTGGCACAATATTGACGAGATTTCGGCGGGGACCCTGTAAGAAATCAGCCCAGTGGGCACTCTGCTTGCGGATGGTACTCAGCGCTTCGCGGCGGAGCGGCTCGACGGCCTGCATGCACGGCAGGATGGCGGAAGACAGACTGCCGCGAATGGTTGCGGTCTCATCCGCCCAGTGCCGGGCCAGGTCTCCGCCGGTGAGGCCAGCCAAGAGACCTCCAGAGTCAGACGGGTGGTCCAGGTGATGTCGGCCAGTCCGGGCCGGTCGGGAGTACTCCTGGGTCGGCGTGTCACGCGTGACGCTGCCGCCATTGGCGGGCTGTCGGGGCCGTGAGGCTTGTATGTAGGGAGATGTTGTACGGTCGGCGTCGGTCAGGAGGTCCGCCGTGGGGTCGTGCTCGTCGTCCACAGCAAAGAGCACCTCGTCAGGCGAAGTGGCCTGCCGTGGCGGGTACCGGTGCCGCACCTGTCTATCCGCGGGCCGGTCGTCCTGGTGGTAAGTGGTCATAAGGGCTAAGCAAAGAGAGAGAGGAGGGAAAGGTCAAGGCTGCTGTGCAGAGACAAGGCTGGGTTCAGGCGTTGATTGTCCGGTGGGGTAGACACATATCGTACTGTCGGGGTAGAAGGAGAGCTGATGTCAATGAGTGAGAACAGGAGAGGGTAGTCAAGGCGAAAATGAGGAGTTGTGCGTATGGATGAGGACGACCCGGAAGGGTAGAGACGCTGTACCGTTTGGAATGAACTGGATGGCAAGGGTGTAAGTGGAGATAGTGAAACGCGGCGTAGTAAAGCAACGTAAACAGGTAGTATGTGGTAAAGTAGTCAGGGTCTGAGGTGAACCAGTTGAGCGAAGGAATGGATGAGGAGGCAGTAGAGAATTGGTTGAAGGGGAGGGAAGAGCAATGGATGTACACATAGGTAAGACAGGTCCCCGGGGGGCGGAGGCGGGAGAGGGTCAGATTGAAGCCGGCAGAAAGGGCGTACAATGGTTTGAGTGCATGGTGGAGCACAGGCCCTTCCATTTTCTCGATGTACCGACGGGCTCCTCTGAAACACCGTCCTAGCTGGGGCGCCCCTCCCCCTGCAGGCTCGCCTGGGACTGGCGCCAACGGTAGCCAGCTAGCGAACCAAAGTGGCCGCCAGCGAGTTTAAAGGGCGGAGAATAAACAGAGTTCGCGTGGTCCAATAGATATGTTAAGTGTTAGCAAATGGATAAAGCGACGTAAATCTTGCAGAGTCGATCGATTTGAAGGAGGGAGGGGAAGGGAGAGACGCTGGTGACCTTATGTGGCACAAAGTGGGCGGGCGATACAATGCTTTAACAGATCAACCGCCGCGGTTCGGCGGGAACAAACGGCGGTGACCTAGTTGTTGTATGCTGCCAGTCCTCAGACTTGGCACTGTATGCGCCTACGAGATACCACCATTGTTACCCACAGCCAGCACAGTAGCTGCACAGGCGTTGGCAGGTCTCCCAATGCAGGCACGAGTAGCCTCGATTTTCATCCCTACCTGACACCTCTCTCTTTCACTTCCGATAATTTTCATTCTGCCGTGACTGGTTTTGTCTCTGCTTGGCAATTCATTTTCGCCATGAAACGCCCGGCCTACACCGACGACCCGAACGGCAGCTGCGACTCGGGCGAAGTGCGATATTCGCGACGGACCTCGGTACTACCCTCGCCCCTCCCTTCATCACCGCTCCGTCCGTCCGAACCACCGCTCCTTCCCCACAGCCTACCCCCTCCTCTGCCATTGGGGCCAACTGCCACGGGTAACTTAGTCTCGCCTGGGCCGTACCGTCGTCCGGCCCCGTCATCCTCCCCGCCACTCGACGTGGCTCACTGGCTGGGAAGCTCAACTGCTTCTGGCCATCACACCCGTCAGTCCAGCCCCGCAGCCTCTACCCTCCGGTTCTTTCAACGGCTCTCTTCTGTCACCCCTGACCCCCAGGAGCGCCCGGAAGGTTGGCCACCGCGACCCCCGGCATCGGGGGTCTACGCTAACCCAACCCGGGAGCACACCATCGTCGACCCCGCTTCTATCCCCACCAGGGTTGACTACTCCTGGACGAACGAAGCGTTGGGAAGCCGTACCACGGCTAGCTCCTTGGCCCTGCTTGAGTCCCTGACCCGTCCCGCACATTCGCCACAGCGTGCGCTTGCTAGTTCTCTGGCGCCTACCAATGTACCTCAGGGCGGAGACACATCGTCCGGTGAATCAACCGCCATGGTCGAGTTGGTTGAGGGTGCCATACTGGCCGTCAATACCAACACCCGGCGCGTGGCCTGCGCCGCCTACTGCCCTTTGGAGCAGCGTATAAGCTATCTGCCTGACACCACAGATGACGCCGAATGCAGTGTCCTTAGCAGCCGTAAGTCTTGTGAAAATAACTCGCTTCATTGGCATGGTATACTATGCTATATTTAATCCAACCGAGAATCATTTGACTGAACCGTCGGTGCTGTGCACGTATTACCATGAACGCAACAACTAGTCAAGCGCCAGTACCTTCCCAGTCTGACCATCGTCTGCAGCGACTGTCCTGCGGCCACGATGGAGGCCATGAAGAAACCAGGTAACACCGCCGCCAACCTATTTATTTCATGGGCTCTCTAACCACTTCAGTCTTCAAAATATGAATTGGTACAATTTTTCTGGGATATATCGGATGGGGCCTCAGACTGCGACCCTAACTCTGCCCATTGTAGCCCTGGTCCCCTCAACTTTGTACCAGTCGTTGGTATGTCTGATGGCTGTGCCATTACAGCTCGCTCCTCTGCTGATTTTTCGCCCAGCCACGCGCGCAACTGGCTCGCCGTTACGGGCCTTACGCCAGGCCAGGCCGGAGGCAGCCCATTCAATGGTTCCCTCAATCAACCTCCGGCGAAAACTTGGCTGGCCCGACCATGCGACATTGCTTATCCAGTAGCGGTAGGTGTGATGCAAGCGACTGAATGCAACTTTCGGGGGCAATGACCAACCCCGGCAAACCAAGTGTGCCTGGCATTAAAACGTTAAATGTGTCCCCTCGTTTACAGCTTGGCTGCATTAGCGCCCTGGTGCACTACCTCCAGCAGTTTAACCAGTCGGGTGATGACCTGGCCGCCCAAGTCCAGCACGTGACGCCTATCGATCTGTAAGCCAATTTCCAATTGTCCGTATCACTAGGCCAGGCCATTGATACGCGCAAGGTCGAGAATGAACGTAGGGTATATCCACTAGCTAACCGTCTGCTTGGCCGCTTTGCTGTTTTCCATGCCAGGGCCGATTATATGGCGACGGATGACGACACTTACCGGTAAGGTTCGAATATCAGGTTATTGAGACCCCAGCTAACTACGGTGATGGTTAGTGGGGACCAGGGTAACTGTGCGTTCGGAATTGCTGGATTTGATTTCTAAGCGCCTTGCCCGTCATAAAAGACCTCTGCATACTGTAACCACCCGCTCATTGCGTAGCAGTCAGCCAGGGGGCGGTTAACAGGCAGCCCCGCTGCTTATAAGCTAACACATTTTATCACTGATATTCCACCATGTCGAACAGGGCACTGCGGGTCTTCAATACGCAGCACCACACCAACATGCACCAGCAGGACAGGGGTCGTGAATGTTCATCCCTTTTCGGTAGGTCGAGTGGCTAGGCAGCTTTCGTTGAGGTGGCACAGACTCTATATTTATCACGATGATGAGCCCGCAAATTCATGATCCCAAGCTTATCGCCGCAGGGAAATACCATACCAGCCTTGTTGAACCGCACCTACACCGTCTACGGCCAGTCGCTTCTCCGGACCTGGCTGGCCAGGCCGCTGCGCGATCCCGTCACAATCAATGCCCGACTCGACATGGTCGCTTATTTCGCCGCCGCCCAACATCAGGCACTGCGATCTACGCTCCGGGGGTATCTGAAGGCCGCGGGAAAGTCTGTGCGCACACATCATCTTCCGAGCAAACTGACCCTCAGAGACTGGGAGGCTTGGATCAAGGTAAGTGTAATAGGTGTAAGCGGGATGGGACACAATTATCTGCAACGCAGCGTGAAGCTGAGCCGTTATCTTACACTTGCCCTTTCTGCCTCCCCTCATCCCCCCACTCCGCTTTGAGCACAGTTCCTGTCGGCTAGTATCAATATCCACTCGGTAGCGAAACAGCTTCCCCATGGGATGTCGATTAGCCAAAAGGTACGATGTCGGAATTATTTCGTGTACAACATTTTACGATTTTTGAAACAGTGACGTGCCCAGTTAACAGGGATTAGAACTGCAAAATTTCCTTACACAGATCGAAGCCCTGCCACTGCAAACATTGCGAGGCCTGCTGGCCCACATCGAGGCCATGGTAAGTCAAATGTGCCGTGGTTGCCCGTACGAAGTGCCGAAGGGACCTTTGCGTTATTGGCTATTCGGCCTCTAAATACCTGTATATTTCATAACCGCACGATTATAATCCATCCCACAGATTGATTTCCCAGGCAGTAAGCGGGAGGGACGAGTGGTGGTCAATGCAACGGTCGACCCAGTAAGCAGCGGGGGAGGGAGAGGGAGAGTGGAGGATACGGCGCAGATTGCCTATTGTCCGCCGTTTAGAACGGCTCCGATTAGAACTATGTAGCTCACCTGGCCTACTGTTGTAATGAGCCCCGGCCCAGATGCTGAATCAGCTACGAACGCAGTACGACAGGTTGCCCCAACTTTTGGTAGGTTTAGACTTAAATTGTAATGGTGGTTGATGCTGTGGATCATTTCCCACATGATTAACTGTGTTGGGGCACTTTCTCATTCTCTGGCACTGAATCCTTCATGTGTAACCTTCGCTGCTACCTGAACAGTCTCAAGCTAACCGAAGGATCACGCAGGACCTCCGAGGTGCTCTCAGGGGCGCCATTCGCACCCTTTACTTCCCGCAGCTGGGTTTCCTGATTACGGTGCCCCGGATGGCGATTGAGGAGCAAGGGTCCAGTCAGCAGCTGCAGGGATTCTCTGTGGTGGTAAGTGCCAGCAATGGAAATATATATATATGTATATTTCATAGGGGCGGTCACACCAAAATTATATTTGGCAATAGCGATGCTTCACTAAATTATACGACCTAATGACCATCTGATCAACCGCTGTATCACCGGTTTGGGTCACCGTTGTTCATAGCTTGAGACGGAAGCACAGTATTACCTAAAAAGCGTCTTCCTACAAGGTAGGTTACCAACTTCCCCCATCGATCACCTGCAGGGTGAAGGGTGCGCCAAGCCCATTGAATAACGTCACTCAACCCCCAATCCATGTTAACGATCCTGTACTCTTGACCGATACGTGGATCTTAGAGCTCGACAATCGCTTCGGCGACGTGTACTATCTGGTAATTGGTAAGTCCGGATGCACAGCAATGTTGACCCCCACTCCGTGGATCGGTATTTGGCCTTAAACGATAACGCAGTGTCTGTACATATTTTCCATGAAAGATCGTGAGACCGAGCTGGTACAGGACCTAGTCGGGGAGCTCGTGGAGCACCTACCCCTGATCCGCAGCCTCTGCAGTTTTATCGGTGAACTGGACTGGTAAGTATAAATGAGCACGGTAATTATCAAGGATTCACAATGGTGCAGCATGACTGATACCAGATTTTAGTAGGCCACCGCCGCTTTTCCTAACGAGTACTAAGTTTTAAACTGTCTTCATTATTTGCCATCTTATTTCAATTGAAGCGTCTTGGCTCTGGCCGACGTTGGAGCTCGTCTCCAGTATACCCGACCTGTATTCAGTGACACCGGGCAGGTCTGTATTAGAGGCGGTAGGTAAGTTTACGTGCGAATTCGCCTGGTGACCGTGCCCAAGGATTAGTGCCGGTTAGAAGGCCATGTTAGCTAACATTTTCAACCGCCCAGGTTGTGTTCGAAGCCGTTAGACACGCGCTGCTCGAGACCTTTTCAGATGTCTGCGTAGCCAACGATACGGTTATCAATCTTGACGAGCGACTGCTGTTGATAGTGGCTCCCAATAATTCGGGCAAGAGTGTCTATATGGAACAGGTAAGCCAATATTGCAAACGACGTAGCGCACCCAGCGGTAGGCCTTTCCCTTCAGAATGCCCTTGGTCACTCACCCTTGAAGTCCGTGATCGAATTGATACCACTCCGTTAACCTCCCCCCCAACGCACCATAAGGTGGCCCTGGTAGTCCTCATGGCACAAATTGGCAGGTGAGCACATACATGGGCAAAACGGAAGATAAGAGAAAAAGAAAGTACGAATGCACGCCTTGCAGCTTTCTGGGGGCTATCACACCCGACACTATTTATTGAACAGTCCCTATCTGCCCACGATCATTAGCTTGGTACCTGCCGAGGCCGCCGAACTGTATCCGTTCGACCGGATCTTGGTCAAAAGCAAAACGGTCGACTCGATCACCACGGTAAGAAAGCCATCTTTGTTGTATTGAAAATTCCTTCGACGTCCGCTAGCGCCCACGACGTATCGACCTCTAATAACTGCTAGCTCATACTGGTCTGCAATGGAACCTTAATAATGTATGCCACACCTCCCTTGCGTATGCCGGTCACCAGGAAACGAGTGCCTTCACTGAGGATCTTCGGTCACTGGCTGGGGCGGTCCAACGTTGCACCCGCTCATCCCTGTTTATCTGCGATGAATTCGGCAAGGGCACCAACACAGCAGGTTAGTCAATAGATTGGCGAGTTTCCCGATAACCGTACTCTAGGTCACCGGGCGCATGGAGAGGGTATCAGTTAGAAAACGCCCTCTGACCCGGCTGTTGCAATACGCAATGGTATGCTCCCCCCCTCCTCCTCCTTCTCGGTACAGATGGCATCGGCCTCCTAGGTGCCACTTTGCAATATTTTATCGAACAGGAGGAGAATTGTCCACTGATTCTGGCGGCCACGCACTTCTATGGTGAGTATACAAGGCACATAGCCATGGCGCCGATGCCTTCGGCTGCCCGCTGATGCTAGCGAACGAGACCCAGGGGAGCCGCCCGGTCTGTCCTAATCACGGCCCATCGCCCCTTCCCCCTTCCACGTCTATAACTCCATACCTCAGAGCTGGCGGATCGGGATCTCCTCGGCCAGGTCCAAATGCGCATCAAATGGCAGACCATGGAGGTACTTGTACACCAGCATGAGCAGACCCGGGGGGGAATGACCTACCTGTACAAGTAAGGGCCCTTCGTGAATTATAACTAGTCGACATGGTTCAAAATGGACATCCCACTTATATGTGCAGTTTGGCCAATATGGACAATATCACCTCATTCAGTTTACCGCTTTTTTGTTTTCTTGCACCTCACGCATGCCCAGGATTATTCCTGGTATGGGAACCTGCGCTTGGGCCTATGTCTGCGCCCGCCAAGCCGGCCTGCCAGAGTCCGTTGTTGCCGAGGGTACGTATCCGTGGTAGAGTCTTAGCGCTGGCTCACTATGCTTCAACGTTATCATCTATGGTACCGTGACGACACCAATTAGTAATCCGGTCTACTAACCCGGTATTTATACGTCCTTGCACGCATAACCTTTACTGGATAATTTCCGACGGGCCAGCCGAGGCCAACCGACACCGGTTCATCTTGGAGCGTTGTACTGGGGGGTCGACTCCGGCCTACGGCGAGGCGATCGACCTGAAGAAGCTCGACTGTGGAAACCCAGTGGCGGTGCAGGATTATTTGGGCGCTCTCGGTCTCAGCATCCACGATACTAGTACGCCGCCAGCTCAGGATACGAGCAGCAATGGCCAACCCGAGCTGGAAAGGTCGACCAAGTTACCTTGAAGCATAGGGCTCATCACGTTAAGGAACCCCCCCCCCTTGCTTCCTGCCACAGTGATGCTTCCGATCCAGTGCTTAAATGGGCCGATGAATCATTAGAAATTTAAGTTTAATCACTCTAACCTACTTACACCGGTACATGAATGAACATGACAATCAACTCAAGGAGGAGACATTTCCAACGCACTTAAGGATACTACATGCTGCACCTCAGTCACTTTTAAACCGGTACAGCTTACTCTAGCTCGGTGAGGTACTTCTCACAATCCAAGGCGGCCATGCAGCCGGAGCCGGCAGCGGTGATGGCCTGACGGTAGTGCTTATCCTGGACGTCACCGGCAGCGAAAACGCCCTTGATGTTGGTATTGGTGGTACCGGGGGTGACCTGGATGTACCCGGTCTCGTCAACGGTGAGCTGGCCGCCGAAGGCCTTGGTATTGGGGGTGTGGCCGATAGCGTAGAACAGGCCCTTCACATCAAGCTCGCGCTCCTCCTTGGACTTGTTGTTCAGAATGGTGAGCGAGGTAAGAACGCGACCGTCACCGTTGGCGCGAACAGCCTCGGTATTCCAGAGGATAGTCACGTCCGGATGGTTCTTTAGCCGGTTGGCCATGATTTGGGAGGCGCGGAGCTGGTCGCGGCGCACCAGGACGTAGACGTGTGAGGCATACTTGGTGAGGAAGGTGGCCTCCTCGGCCGCCGAATCACCACCGCCAATCACGGCAATGGGCTGCTTGCGGTAGATCGGAGCGGCACCGTCGCACACGGCGCACGCCGAAATGCCTGCCTGCCAGTACTTGTCTTCGCCGTCAATGTGCATACGCTTAGCCGTGGCGCCCGTAGAGATTATCACCGCGTCACAAGTATCGGGGGTGTCCTGGTCGCTATCGGCACCCTCGCGCCACAGCTTGAAGGGCTTGGAGCTGAAATCTGTACGAGTAATGGTCTCTGATACAATCTTGGTACCGAAACGCTCGGACTGGGCGCGCATCTTGTCCATGAGCTCGCCACCTAAGTGTCCGTGAAAGGGAAGGGGGATGGCGTGGTTAGAGAGGAGAGTGGGTTAGATGATTGTAGATAATCGCAGGGGGGCGGGCGAGGCACGCTCCGTGACCCGGAGGCTTCAACTGCGCTACTGGTGGTATATCCGGCTAAACAACCTACCCATGATACCCTCAGGGAACCCGGGGAAGTTCTCCACGTCGGTAGTGGTCGTAAGCTGTCCACCGGCGGCTACCCCCGCGGCCATGAAACCCTCGTAAAGCACGGGCTCAAGGTTGGCGCGGGCGGTGTAGATGGCGGCAGTGTGGCCGGCAGGGCCGGAACCGATAATGGCCTAAGACGATGACAGGTGCGGTGAAGGGGTCGTGGGGAAGTAGATTAGGAATTGCGGTATGGTACGGCTTACAGGGCCAAGGTCAACAACGGCTCTATTATCCTAACCGGCCTGGCCACCGTTGACTGTTACTACTTACGACTTTGCTATGCATATTGGCGGTGGAGGTGGCGCTAAAAGGCTGACGAGGGGAGCGAGCGGCGAGGTGGCGGATGGGACGAGTCAGGGTACGGCCAAGGAACATGCTATAGCTGGGTAAAGGTCGGCGCGTAAGACGGTTGGGAATCGATGCAGAGGTGCTTGGGTAATGGAATCTAGTCAACAAATGAACGCGATGGGAGGAGGATGGGGAGAGAAGGGAGAGTGGGGGAGTGCGTAAGGGAGGCTTATCGACACAGGTACGGCCGGGTGTTGTGCGAAGGGGATGTGATTAGATAAGCAGCTGAAAACGAGTGTAGAGGGCAAGGGAGCAGTAGCCGGGCAGAGCCGGGGCCTTAAATAGTGGATGGGGCCCGCCGCAGCGCGTGGCCCATCAATCCACTGGCCCTCCCTGTCGCAGTCGTCTATGTTCAGAATTATCTGGGCCGATTGAGTTGAGCCCCATGGCAACCGAGCAACGGCATCGACATCAACCCTATGGACGGACCAATTAGTTGTCATGGCGCAACATCCATGGCTGCTTACGGCGCCAGTAGGTCTTGTGCTTATTATCTGACGCTTCGTTAGTTCTTGGCTTTAGGAAACTCTGCTGCAGAGGCGCCATGCGCAATGCCACGTCAGTGCCTCTTAACCGCGCTGTTCGCCGGTCCTGTGGGGCTCCCCAGAGTCGGTCGGCCCATCCGGCTGGAACCTCAGCCACTCGTTGATCAATAAGACTGTCCAACTTTAAAACGCAAAACCCACTACCGCTGCGTGGGATGACTGCTTTGCCAATGGATCAATAGCAGACTAGGAATGCCGCTCGATTTGTCAGCAAGGGGCTACCTATTGGCCAGACCGCCAGGCGCTCCTCGTGTGCAGCGAGCCACGATTGGTTAACGGTGTGGGCTACCAATGGGCGTCTTCTTACTGAGTCCTGGCGAGGCATATGTGATACGGCGGCACGATGGCAGTCGTTGGCAAGGCCAGTCAGCGCCTCCTGTGCGCCAGGGCCAAACGACCCCCAGCCCTGTCGATGGGGAGAATGACTATACTGGTTACACGTGACTGGATCGGCCTGGCCTTTGAGGTGCTCCTGACCCACACGCCCTACTCCAACCTCTCCATTAACCTGTCCCAGCGCGCCCCACCAAGCAAGAGGAGGGAACAAGAAATCGGCTGACCTAGGCTCTAAAGGCCTGCCCTGCCCGAGGCTGCAGGCTTGACTGCTAATGGGTAGCCGGATTAAAGCTGTCTGCCTTAGTTACCTCTCGCCTACCCTGCTTCGGCTGTGTTGTCTGACGCCGCCTTCCCAGGGTCCGGTAGGAGGTATCTGTGCATCATACCGCCGACGGGCGAGGAGCAGTGCTAATCTACCGGGCCTACGGCCAAATCCCTCCCCACTAAAGACCCAGGTACGGGGAGGGCGACGGGTCGGTGAGGAGGGTCCCTGCGAATCACGAGCTAGTAACATGTGGGTCCCAAGGAAAGGCACTACTCTGACGCTGCTTGTGGCGAACGTAGCAGAGCCCTGTGGGAAAGCGTAGCCGCAAGCATGCGCTATCTATATCCGGAGGAGCCGCTGCAGAGATACTAAGCGCGGCTTGAATTTATCACGAGCCTGTGGGTTATCTGGTCTGAGTGACCCGGCAGGCATATAGGGTCACCACCCGCGCCCCCCTCCCACCTTGCGTATGACCAAGACCTATCTCAATCCCTGGCACATTGACCGCCTTTCTTCCCTTCATTTCAACTATAACCTCTACCGACCTCTTTCGACGCCCGGGACGTCCCGCATTTCACCGACACCTCCGCTTTTCCACCGCACCTTTTCGTTCTGCCATGGCTCCTGTTCCGGCGACCAGCACCGCCGTCCGTCGCAATGTTGAAGCCAGCCCAGGCAGTCACAGCTACTTAACTACCCGGGGTCCGCTCACCGTGGCCGACCCCGCCTCGGGCGCATCCATTCAGCTCGACACTTCGAACCAGCGCGCCGGAAACTTCCTAGTCATTCCCGGCAGGTAAGCAGCAATACCCTGACCTGCCCGGTCTACGCGCCAATTTCGCCTATTTACTCGAGCAGTTTCCAAGGTTACACAAGGTGGTTGTACCCACCCGCTCGGCACCTGTAATTGACACCTAGGTGCTCGGCCTTTGTCTTCCCCACCTTCCCCCCTTCATCCCGTCAGCGAGAACCATGATACCCTGACCGTGGTGGACAACCGCACCAAAAAGGTCTACGAACTCAAAGTCGAAAACAACACAGTGGCCGCCGTGGATTTTGCCAAAATTCGCGACACCGATGACCAAGGACGCCCCGCGGGTACGGGCCTGCGTCTATACGACCCGGGGTTCCAGAACACCGCGGTGGCCCGCTCACGTATCACCTACATCGACGGGGAGGCCGGGATCCTACAATATCGTGGTTACGACATCGAGGTCCTGGCCGAAAAGTCCAATTTTCTTGAGGTATCCTACCTCCTCATCTATGGTGAGCTGCCCACCGCGCGCCAGTTTGAACGTTTCCACCACGAAGTGATGCACCACACCTTCGTGCACCACAACCTGGGCCAGCTGATGCGCAGCTTTAACTACGACGCCCACCCCATGGGTATGTTCATCAGCGGCATCTCAGCCCTGTCTACCTTCCACCCGGAGGCCAACCCGGCCCTCAACGGCCAAGACATGTACGTGAACGACGCACGCATGCGCAACAAGCAAATTTTCCGCCTCCTGGGAAAGGCCCCCACCCTCGCCGCCTTCGCCTACCGTCACCGAATCGGCCGTCCCAACAACCTCCCGCGTAACGACCTGTCTTACACGGCCAACTTTCTCTACATGCTCGATCACCTGTCTGAGGAGGAGTACACCCCACACCCAGTCCTCGTGCGCGCCCTCGACGTGCTCTTTATCCTGCACGCCGACCACGAGCTCAACTGCTCCACCGCCGCCATGCGTCACATTGGGTCGAGCCGCGTTGACCCCTACAGCGCGGTGGCCGGGGCCAGCGCCGCCCTCTATGGGCCCCTCCACGGCGGGGCCAACGAGGCCGTTGTGCGCATGCTCCAGGAAATTGGCACAGTGGACCAGATCCCGGCTTTCATCGAGGCCGTCAAGGCCCGCAAGAAGAAGCTAATGGGATTTGGCCACCGCATCTACCGCAACCACGACCCCCGCCAAAAGATCATTCGCCGGGTGGCCAACGAAGTCTTCGAGGTCGTCGGCCAAAACCCGTTGCTCAAGGTGGCCCAGGCCTTGGAACAGGCCGCCCTGAAGGACGACTACTTTGTCAAGCGTAAGCTGTACCCGAACGTGGATTTCCTGTCAGGGATCGTGTACCACAGTCTCGGTGTGCCCCTCGATTATTACCCGGTACTTTTTGCCCTCCCGCGTATCGCCGGCTGGCTCGCCCACTGGAAGGAGTCCTGCGAGGAACCCAACGGTAAAATCTGGCGGCCCCGTCAGGTGTATGTGGGCGAACCCCGTCGAGACTATGTGGCCCTTGAGGACCGCACGGCCACCCAGGCCAAGGGGGGTGACGAACTGGCTACGCTGGAATCCGTAGCGTCCCGTCAAGCCAACAAACGGTCCGAATTTGCAACCCACAAGCATATGAAGGCGTCCCTCTGAATGACACGCTGGTGACTAGCGGGGTCAAGGGCTGTGTGTCCAGTCGTAGCGTCTCTGTCTCTTCCGGGTCGTATCTTTTTTTTCCCCACGGGGTTGCACACTAGCCACCTGTAGACATGTGCAGTATGCCAAAGTATGGTTCGAGGGATATAATCAACTTGATGCTGTAAATGAGATGAATAATAACCGTAAAACTATAAAGACACTGAAGAAAGAAGTGGGTCAAGATGAAAGCAAAAGGAATATGGATGTGGTCGGTTGAAATGCCATCTCAATGTTATATCCGCTGGATCATGGCTTGATGCCGCTTTCACGCCTCCGTATACCACATGTCATAGCTTGATTCCGATCAATAGTGGCTTACCTGTTTGGCAGACTTCACTATCTGGGTTCCATTCTTCTATCCATATCCATTATTCCCCCTTCTTTTACCTATATTCCCTATATTCCTTTCGAGCAGCGTTCAATCTTCCTGATCTTTGAACGTCATCTTCACCTCCAGACACCGCCGCCTCTTATCCTTCTAGGGCTTTCCTTTCTCTACTCTTACTCTGACGGCTACCTAGCCGTCCTGCCGTTATTGCCAACGCCTGGTTCCGCTACGGCCTGTCGTCCTGGATCCCCTAGTCTAGGCTAAGTAGTTACTATGAAAGATGTCGGCCGCTATTAAAGAGAAAAAGACCTAATGGTCGCTATTTAATAAATGACAGTTATCATCCGACCCACAATCCCCATCCCCAGCTCAAAAAGCTTAACACTTATTTTAGTACTTAGTAAGTTTACTCCTGCCATCCAAACGACTCTCTCATCTCTCTCTCTCTCTCTCTCTCTCTTTTTCCGGGTTGCTACATCACCTCCAATGTCACATCAATGCGTCTGGAATTAGTATAAATTGAGGGTTTTAAGCCGTATCCCCAAGGCGGGTAAGGCCTGGTGTGTATACTACACACCAGTGCAATGTGTTTGTGGGAGACTTGGGCAGGTGGGGTTTAGTGATATTACCTCGGGCAAAAACTAAATACACGTATACGTTGTGTATGAATATCACCTAGATGCAAGTTTTGAACAAACTAAGGTCAGAATATTTACAGAATGTTGCGGCCGCCAAACTCCGCAGACGGAAACTCGGCGTCATCGGCTCGGTCGTGCCAAGACTGCGTGGAAGACGAAACGAGCACGTCGCTCTTCTCTTCGGAGTAGCCGAGTGGGCAAGAAAGATGACACCGGTCCTTCTCGCTAAGCGAGGCACGGGTATGGCTAGCAAGGTATACGAGTGGATGGTTGCTCGACTGGGCTGGATCGTCGCAAGCCGATGGCGGGCACGTTAGGGTATGCGTGGTGTGGGTCGAGCGGATGAGGGTGCGGCGGTGGGGGGCGCTGGTATGGAGGCTAGTTGTGTGAGATCGAACTTTGGAAGATACAGCCAACGTCCACAAAATGGCGGCGGCGGCCAGGATAGAGCTGACGTGTGTGCAGACGGTATAGGCGATGAAGTACGAGATACGAGGGCGCTCTAGATAGGAGGCACCCAGGATCATGAATATTATAATGAGGATCCACCCCACAGAGGATAGAATACAGAGGTGAGTGAGTCGGAGCAGGGCTGTCGGACCTACCCCGGTGCTGTGCATATCTTTCTGGGCACGCGACACCCAGACGGACGTGAGGATCAGCACGACCAATACGAGCAACATGCACACGGGGATCACGTAGAGTACAATCGCCTGCAGTAGGCTGGAGAGGACAGGGGTACCCGGTTGGTATACCTGTACAAGTAAGAGGACGAGGAAGAGGACGATGCCGATATCAAGGCAGATGAGGAAAATGTAGAAGGTGCGGATATACCGCCAGGTGTAGATGGCGTAGAGGACCTGGGACCACTGCATCAGGAGTAGTAGACAGGCCAAACACCCAAAAACAATGCCAATCGTGCGGATACAGGCGGAAGCCCGGGTAAAAGTTTCTTCTAGCGGGGAAATCATGATCAGGATGAAATTCAACAGTAACAGGACGCTGCTGCCTAGGCGAAACAGATATCTTGCCTCCATAATCAAACCAGAAGGATACACGAGCCGGAAGGTGTGATAGGCGACGTAGATGGCGACTAAAAGATTGATGGTGAAGAACCCCCAGCGAATACCTAAGTACGTGGCGGAACGGTAGTAGGGGTCCCAGGGGCTATGTTTGTGCACGGCGGATATGGTAAGGCCCGTGACCACATCACTCTGGGCAAGAGCCTGGCGGATCACCTGGGCCCCATCAGCCCCGACGGCCACAAAGCTCTGAATGTCGAAAGGAAGGGCGTCCTTGTAATAGCCGAAGGTGGGTTCGCTAAGACCGCCAATGTCTTCGGTGGAATTGTACCGAGAGATGAACATAAACATATCGACCAGCTTAACGATTTCCCGAGCCTCGGCACTGACAGGGTCCTTGTTAGCCAGCATAGCTGTGGCGATGGTCGGACACCGGTCGCTTAAGTTCACCATGGCGATCAAGGTATCCCCATCGTCATCCTTGTCGCCATATACTCGGGGTTGCGAGTCAGAGGCCGTAGCGTCGTCGTCCTCAGGGTCCATTTCGTCGACCTTGAGTTGGTAGACAAACTGGCCCTGCATAGTGAGCTCGCAACGTTCGTCCACAGATACCTGGACCAAACGGGCCGTGTAGGAATCCACCAGTTCATGACGGCCCAAGCCGAATAGGGGTAAATCGTAGGCAATAACTTCCTGACCTGTGCTGGTGATGGTGAACGTGGCGCGAACTAAGTCAAGTTGGCTGCCTAGAAACAGGAGGACGGCCATAATCCTGGTTGGCCAGAGGGCGCTTGGAAACTGCATGCTAGGTGGAGATAATGGAATGGGTGTTAAAAAAGGTTCAGTAGTACGGGGGTTCAAAAAAAATATAAACAAATACAAGCGGAGCCGGTACCAGTTGTCGCGAAATGAAAAGCGGATGGAGGGTGGATATGTGACCAGGACACTCGGCCTATATTAAACAGAAACGATCTGGTGTAACTTGATGGGCGGAGAATAGCAGATAAAATGGTTGTACGACTTTACATAGACGGAGGTAAAGAGTCGAAGGCAAATTGGAGGTGTTGTACAAAATTATAACCGCAAATTGGCCGGGGAGGAGGGTTAAAGGTGTTAATATAGGTAAGACTTGGTCAGACCAACGTCCCAAATTATTTACGCCTCGGTTAGTGGGGCCATCGCCTATACTGGACTTGCACCGTACCAAGCTGCAAGGCAAGGTCAAGGCGGGGAATGAAAGCTGGTCACAGCAAGAGTGGCTGCTTAGGTTGTGATTTTCGCCTGGTTACTTCTAACTGTCGGCCTGAGAATAGTTGTTACCTATACTGGATCAAGACGAGATCTGCTATTGGATCAGACTTACGGCGATCCTTCTCAAGCGGCTCATTCCTGGTCATCCCGGCCGTTAATCAGCGGCCTGGGTTTAGGGTGATGAGAGAGAAATAGCGTGTGTGTGTGTGTGTGTATATCTATTTCAAGCATCACACACGAGGCCGCTTTCCACCATGAGTTGCCGTGGTGTGAAGCCAGCAACTTATTTACCAAGTCGAGATAGGGGAAAGTGGCTAATTATTGACTGAACAGACGAGCCTTGTTTTATGTGGTGCTGACAGTGGAAGGACGGAAATTTATTCAACTTCACTTCAGTGCTATGACACTCATAAGCGGGCTACAAGGCAGGTATACATTCGCTCTCGCTATCCTTTACTGAGATTGAAATGGTGCAGCTCGACAGGGATTGTAGGCTGGAGGGGGGGGCAAGCCAGGCGCCAATGCCGCTGGCCATCTGGCTGATTTTAATTGCTGTGGGGAAAAGCGCTATGATTGGTGGGAGCCAGATCCCACAGTACACATCCCTAAGCCACCACACCCACTGACTATCTAACCTAGCTGTGGGGACGGCCAGATGCACCACGCCGCGCCACAGTATCCGAGTCATCACGTCCATCCTCGTTGAATAGCTGGCCACACCTTCCTCCGCATATTAGAGCCCAACTTTTAGCTGGCAAGGCCAACAATCGCTCTCTTTTTCTTTTTTTTTTCTAATCTTCCTACCTGTGCACAATCAAGCTGAGACCGGATCAGGCACGGACCGGTTTCGGAGTGCGGGCTGCTACTCTATTCCCATTGCTCTCCGACGCCAGCTCGTACATAAGCACTGGCCGTTAAACAGGGGCAAATCGGGGATGCGTCTAGGGGTCGACTTTGTACTAGCAACGAGCTACAAGTAACGCTCTGCATGGGGACCAGGCGATATGAATAGGTTGCTGACGGGGGGATACTATAAGTCTGAATAGCCTGGCAGTGTGGATAATGGGGGCTGCCCTGCTTTCATCCACTGTCCAACAAACAGCGAAAAGATGCATTAAAACTGCATTGGGAGACCACTCGCTCCCTTGCCAATTAAGAGGGGGTCAGGGACTGGCCGTATGGCGATCGTAAACGATACGCAGGTACGGCTACAAGGCGCAATATGGGGATCCCTCTGGGCGGGCTAGAGAGCATACATATCTTTGATCGAACTCATGTGGGGGAATGGAGGGGTTGAGTGGCCTGTAGAAAAGAGTGTTGGGTGGTACTATTTGGACCAGGCCCAGTGTTGCACGAGCGGCTGATTTAACGCAAGGCGACAGAAAGGCTTTGGGCAAATATAAAGCCAGGGTACGCAGGTAAAGTTTGCGTTGGGGCCGGGGCTACTGGGCTGTAGCACTGCAGTCGTGGCTTGTGAATAACCCCTAGATCTATCACCATTCTTCCGAGTTATTGTGGATTGCCCCCCGTCTCCAGTTCTGCAGCTACGGCCCTCACATTTCCGGTTTTGTGTTTAGCCTTGAAAGGCATATCGCAGCCATAGAGTGCATCTTCTCGGAAACTGCCATACGAACCTGCTTTTTTTGTGAAACGTGATCCTTAGAAACTCGACCCGCAATGCGTTGGGTGGGCTATAGTTTAGAAGCCGGGCTGGGGGGAGGCGCCTACTTTGCTCTTGCCTAAACCAGCACCCAACTGGAGAGTCAACCAGGGCACGACAAGCAACCCATTCTCCGTATCCCCAAAAGTATCGCTCTCACTTCCGCTCCGCTATCATACCCCCATCGATAAGAGGGCTGTGGTGCGCACAATTGGACTTTGTGGCACATGGCGCAATGAGGAAGGCCACTCGCCATTGCAACTCCGTCCTATGAGATGCGCGTGCCGCTGTTTCTTATATCACCATAATTTCGGAGCTGGCGGGCATGCACCCGCCCATTTGATTGATTTTCTTCGCCTGCTCTCCTGGCGATAGTTCACGGTGGGAATTAAGTCGGCTTGGCCGCTGTGCGCGTAGCGCGCGTGGGGTTGGGTGGCCATTTGTTACACAGGCTTCTAGACATGGCCTCTTCCGTCCGCCTTTACTATTTTCTTTCAGCTATCAGTGCCGACAGCGATAAGATCAGTTTTACATGCTCATCCTTCTGGTTCCTTTTGGCGGCGTGTACCTCTTCCGTTCCCCTGTTGACCAGGGTCAACCATGGTCATGGCGTCCCACCAGTGACCAGTACCGCACATGTGCTGACCCTTCCCCTCCCCACCCGTTTCGGGTACAGCTATTGTCTTGAGTGTCCGCCATTCAAATTGGAGGGTGGCCAATCATAGGGCTGCGTTGTCCGCAATTGTAAACTGATTCTTTCAAGCCAGAGGGTGAGATGCTGATGAGTAACTGACGCTATCATAACCTCAGGTGCTGGACAATCCAAGCATGTCTTCCCTGTCTAGTCTCACCACATACGTACACACTCTCTCCCAGTCGGCTGCTGGAATACATATTTATATGCTACCGTCCGGTCCTAAGAAACAGACAGCTATGCCCTGCCAACTTTCCTGGTGATATATCCAGCAGCGACCAATCAGCTTCAACCCGTCAACATTCAGATCCTCTTTCCGACGTCTTATTACTGCTCAATACTTGGTCATCACTATGCGCTACTTCGTGGTACTCGCCATTAGCGTGGTACTGGCCTTTGTCACTAGTTCGCTGGCAAGGAACGAAAGTGCCATTGACTATTCTAAATTCCAGAGAACTCAGGCGTATTTGCGGGCTGATAAAATAACGCCCTACCTAGACGCACAGACCAGAAGGGAAGGCTGTCGGATTATGCACGCTTACTGCGTGCAGGAAAGCTTTACTGGTAGGTTTAGACTCGCATAGTTGGCGTACTTCGTCCAGCCCATGGTCAATCCTGGTTGACACTTGGACACGATCCAGTTGATAAAATCGTGGCCTGTGGTTTTCCCAACCATGGTTTCAGGAGCGCTGAGGAGGCCTGCTTTGTATATACAACTCTATATGTGTCCCACCGAAATAATGTATTATTAAGACTGCACCTTAACTATCACCACGTTCACTCGGAAATCCAGATGAAGCTAAAAGAAATGCTATTAAGGGCACTGGCTGCGAATGAACCAGGCGTCCTAGTCTCAGCATTCTAAGAAAACGCGTAGAGCCTCCAACGATGCCAAGCGTAAATCGAACTTAACCCTAGCGATGGCACCGAAAACGCGGTTCGTTCACAGCTATCACCCAGATCCTTGCGCCTCGTATTATGGATGACCTCACCCAGATCTCACTCAATACTGGTACCTTACATGAGCATCACAGATGATGAGACACTTCTCAGCCAGTAAGCCGGCCACTCGTCTAAAATTCCTGCCACGTCTGAAAATTCTGATCTGATCAGCTGTGGCATCTCCACCCCTTTCTCTGCCCGTATTCGTTCATTCCATATCCATGATCTCCTTGTCCAGCGACGCCAACCCTCCTGACTTGTTGCCCGCCGCCCCTCCCCCCTTTGGCCGGCGGCTCCGCCTCTATCCTTTTAGGACCTCCCTTCCACTCGTCTTCATCTTGTTATTGATCCGGCAGTCTCACAGCTGCCTCCATACTCTGCCCTGCCACTGGCCCCGCCTCGCCCTGTCGTCCGTTGGGTTCCCTCCTGACCCAAGCGGTAGCCGCTACGGACGACGCAGGACACGCTTCCAGTGTACAAGACCCTCCGGGGCCGCTACGCAATAAACGACAGCTTAGCCACTCACAACCAGTTGCCTGGCCACACTTCCGTTCCGTTCCATTAGCGAGTCTTTCCGTTCCACAATCCTTAATTCATCTGGCTAGCTAGCCTTTCTCCCCTCTAGGGTCGTTGTGTTATCCCTACGACACTGAGGCCCAATAACCCGAACTAAAAACACACACGCACACACACCTGAAAGACACCTCGGCGTACACATCCGCAACCGGCCATATAGTGTCATCGTTTGCGCCCTCCCTTTCTCCCCCCATTTTTACTCTTTTACTTTTAGCAATTATGTTTCACTCCCATCAGTATATACCCTCCCCGTGAGCGGGTTCCCTGTTGCCTTAGCAACTGCCATAATCGATTAGAAGCAGAGATCCTCGGTCACCACCCGGTGCGGGACAAGGTCTTTCTAAGTAGGTATGGCCAGCAAGACCATGGCCAATACTGCCCAGGCACCCTCCCTTCC
>JANBPT010000264.1:0-49558 GCA_027575765.1 Tieghemiomyces parasiticus
CCCTTTTCAATTTGTTGTTACTTCATGGCCATATCTGGCCAATCAGTTATATTGGCCCTTTCCCATTGTGTACCAAGTTTATTGCATTCTAACTACTGTGCACGGAATAAAAGAAAGTTAAGCTCCCAAAAAATTCAAAAGGAATTAAGATAGCAAACTCCCCATGTTGTACCTAAATCCCTGCACTCAGTCCTTGCCTAGCAAAACATACCCATATGCCTAATGGCCATCCTTTAACACTTTTCTGCCAACCTTTCTACATCCCCCACCCCCACTCCCATACCTCACATTCCCCCCTTTTACAATTGCTGTACCCACAGGCAACCCTCCACCCTTGCAATCCAATTGTAGTGACACTCAAAACCTCTAGCTGGGCACTTCCAATGACCAACTGGAAAATTGCCAGTTGGCAGATAAGCATAAAAGCTAAGTGTGGTGATTGGGAACCACCACACTAGATTATCCTAAAGTAAAGTCCAAGTCTACTTTTTCAGAACCATGAATTCTGTGATAGTAGAATAGCCTTTTGCTTATGGTATTAAACTTGGGCCTAATATCATCTCAGATGGAACACATAGCACTAGAATCATAATGTAATAATGGTGTTAGTAGTGAACTGGTAATGTTTCCTGAAGAAGCTTGACTATGGTGCCTGGGAACCATCACATTAGATCCTTCACAGGTAATGCCCCAGTCTACCACTTCAGAACCAGACTTTATGTGATAGCAGAATGGACTTTAGGGAAAGAGTTTGGACTTGGGCCCACTATCAGCCCAGCCTTGCTACTATGGGCTAGTGTTAAGAAATTGTGGAATTGTAGAGAAGTGCAAGTGTGGTGAATTCACCACATTTTCCTCTCCTCCTTTCTCTCTCCCTTTCCCTCTCCCTTTCTCATCCATCCTGATACCTTATTGGTGCTTGGATGGTTACCCAGACCTGCCTATTGTTCTCTGAGGTTCCTTTGAGTCTTGGCATGACTCATCTCCTTTTTTCCCATCTTCTTCAAGCAGGTGCAAAGATGAAAGGATTGGAAATGGCCATCCCTACTGGCTACATCTCATTAGTAAGCAATTTCCAGATTGCTCTCCTCCTTTTTTCTCCCATTTCTCTCCCTTGGATTTTGTCCTCACAAAAATCCTCAACAACCAAATCCTCCCTCCTTTCTCTACCATCTTCATCCTTTCCTTTTTTCATATATATATCCTCCCCTTCCTTCCCTCATTTCTATCATCATCAACTTCACTTTCTTCTCTACCTTTTCAAGAATAAAGTTCCCCATCAAGGAATTTGTTGCTTGATCACTTCACCTTGCATCCTATGGCCCACTGAACTGCAGGCAGTTTCAAGTGTAAGGATCATATGTACCAGTGAATGAAACTACCCAGGCCCAATAGCAACCAGCTCCTCACCACTTCCTATTACTAATGAAACATTATTCAACACACCCCCACCCTCTGAGCATCTTGTCTACCAACAAAAATTAGATAAATGGCTTAATAATGCACTAGTCCATAAAAAATGATGTGAAGGGCCACATGTAACAAAGCAACCATGAACAGGTTGGCTGCTCAGCGGACTGCTACCCTGGCGGCCATCCTTGGCGCAAAAACTAGTAGAGGTAACAGGAAAACGCGTGCCTAAAAACGACCAATCAGAGGTCTTAATTCTGTTCTCAGCAATGTTAAGAATAGTCCTGCCCCTGAATTTGCAGTTGCGGCCATCTGATGGTGTAAGCACCGTATCCCGTTAGATCTGCGAAGTTAAGGACCATTCAGCCGATCTAGTACTAAGGTGGGTGACCACTTGGGAATAGTCGGTGCCGCAACTTTTTAATCTTTTGCTCAGATGGGGCTATACCAACTCCACTTAGGATTAGTACCATAACATGTGATATATATCATCTGGATACAAAGGGCCAGTCAGTACCCAGAAGCATAGCACAAAATCATTTCCCAGATTCAGGGCTACTGAAGCTCCAGCTTTACTTATGATAATGGTAATACTCAAAGTGGCAAAGGCATTGGTATCACCTGCCCTGGCATCCACTTAACCCAGGGTAGCATTGCAAGGCTTGGGGTGACTAGGACAAGGAGTTGTCAAGGATGTGACCTCAAGCATAATAGGCTAGGTTGTAGGATTGGTCAGAACCAAGTGCCTCTAGGAGGTCAGTTGCATGTTTGTGCTGATATTAGGCCCAAGTCTAATACCACACTCAAAAAGCTATTCTACTATCACAGAATTTCTAGTTCTGAAATAGTAGACTTGGACTTTACCTTGGGATAATCTAATGTGGTGGTTACCAATCACCACAATGTAGCAAATAATGAGCTTATGGAACATAGGCATACTAAAAGTTTACTAGGGAATAATGACAACAGATGGCACTATGGGATGGAAATATTGAGAAAAAGCTGTCAGGCCCTGTGTTGCATACTTGGGCCCAGCTTATATACTAAGACTATAATAAATGATTTATGCTAATTGGTGGATGACCTGGCTGGTCCCCCGTCTCTTCCGGGCCTCTCCCAGAGGTCGCCCGGTCTCATTCCTTAGTTTCTTTCGATAGTTGTATAGGCGCGGCCTATTACAGTTCCTTAAATCGAGAGGCCGTGCTCGGCTTCACAATAATGTGCCGAGAATAGCTCAGCTGGTAGAGCGGGAGACTGTAGTTCAATCACGATATCTCTAGGTCCCTGGTTCAATTCCGGGTTCTCGGATTGATTTTGCTTTTACCAGTGCCTCTGAGGTAGACATGCCCGTGGTGTTTCTACTCACCCAATGCCAATGGTGACAGTACCCCTTTGGTGTCATTGAGGTAACCTCAATATCACACTCTGCTCCTATCAGTCCACTTTGAGCCCTGCCTAAGACACTCACCTAGGCATGGTGACCCCTGACCTGAGCTGAGAGGCGCTTTCTACCTGACCCACGACTGCTTCACCTTCCGAACTAGACACCCCTCTTCCTTTCCAACTATTACAGGTTACCTAATGCATACCTCTGAACCCTTTTTCTTTTAGGAACCGACCTGTGCCTTTCCCTACCTCACCGCCATGGAGGAAGTCCGCCAGCATGCCGTGGCCCGCTTGGGTGAGCTGCTTAAGCATCCCGACGACATCAACTTTAAGGTCGAAGTTTTGCGGCGTAAGCTGCTGAAGGAGAAACGTGTACTGGAGACCCAGCTCAACACAGACGTGCAGCGCCAGTTTGACGAAATCAAGGATGGCCTGCAGTGGATGAGCGGCAGCCAGGGCCAGGTTGAACTGGTACGCCGGCGCGTCGCCCAAATCGATCAGCTGTGCCAGGAGGCCAAACTCTGGATTCCGCACTACGAGCGCATCGCCAAGGTACGGTGTCTTAAGAGCATAAGGTCTCTGGAAGACCATTCAGCGGGTTGACTGGTCACCCCTCGTCACATCACCTCCGTCAACCCCTAACTTTACCTCTATCTTGTCACCATTATGTCGGCTTCTAGATTTCCTGTACCCACCGCAACTTTCTGGCCACTATCGACTTCGTCAAGGAATTCCGTACCTTTAACGAGAAGCGGCACCAGGTTGCCCAACTCCTGGACCAGGCCGAGGCCCATATCGAGACGCTGGATCTGAATCTACTGCGGATCCACTACGAGTTGCGCCAGCTAGAGGAACTGCGCGACCGGGCAATGCGTTACACCGCCGTCGGCCACCCGGATGTGGCCCATACACTGGAACGGATGTTTGGCGACATTGACTCGCTGAGCGAGCGGTTTGAGCGCATTCTTTGGGGCCTGGCCGAGTATGTGTTTGAACTTGCCGAGCAGCTCCGTTTTGACCTTATCGTCCAGGTCTGCAAGGTGGTCGAGTATGAGGAGCGGCGTGACCAGCAGGGAGCTCTCCTGCAGCAGCGGGGTGGCCAGGACGCAATGAAAGTGGTGTCACCGGCGGCCGGGTCGAATTGGACGCGCACCGACCGGCACTACAAACGGACCCTACTCGAGCGGCTGGAAAGAGCTATTCGCCACCGGCTGGCCACCATGCTAGGGCCCCTGTCGGGTGCCGATGCGGCTCAGACCCTGGAGGCTATGGACGAAGCCCTGGCGGCATTTGGTCAGCTCACCGAGAACGTTGCTCAGGATCTGGCCCTGGTGCAAAACTATGTCGCTCCGTGCTTCCCACCGGACTTTGACATCCTGCCCTTTTTCGTCACGCACTATCACCGCGCCGTGTACGACCACGTCCAGCGGCTGCAGGATAGCCCCATGGACGGTGGCACTATCTTGGACCTGCTGCGTGTCAGCCGCGAGTACCACGTCACCATCTACGAAACCTTGGGGTTCCCGCAGGAGTGGTTGGAACCCAAGCTCCTTGAGGGTAAGGAGGAGGTACTCATACAGGAGTACATGGCCATCGTGCGCAAGAAACTGCGCGAGTGGGTCGACAACCTCATGGCCACCGAAACCGCCGAATTCGTTAACCGGACCAAGGCGCCCGAGGTAGACGCCGACAACCTATACTGCATGCAGACCTCGGTCATCATGTTTCAGATCGTCAACGAGCAAGTGGAGCTTGCCTGCGAGTCCACCCGCGGGCGGCTTATCTTCGACGTGGTGAGCGAGTGCCACGCTGTGTTCCGTATCGCCCAACAGCAATGGAAACGGCACTTGGACGCCGAGTGCCGCCGCCAGGCCACGCGGGCCGCCGACGTCCCACCCGGCTTGGTCGACTATGTGATCGCATTAGCAAACGACCACCTGCGCGCTGTCGAGTATACGGAGAGCGTCTTGTCCCGGGCCTGCGAGGTGGTGAACCGGTCCTACCAAGAGAAACTGCACGCGGAGCTCTCGCTGGCCATGGACGAGTTTATGAACCTGGCGAAGGCGTGCTGTACGGCCCTGTGCGGGATTGTATTCGACGACGTCCTGCCTGTGTTTGGCCAGCTTTTCACCCCGGCCTGGTACAAGGACGACATTTTGCAGGCTGTTGTCCTGACGCTCAAGGACTATTCGGAGGACTTTCGCCACCACCTGCATGAGTACCTGTTCGAGCTGGTTATCAAGCACATCCTGGAACGGTTCGCCACGCTGTACCTGGACGCTGTGGCCAATAAGGGCGCGCGGTTCACCCGCCCGGCCAGCGTGATTAAATTCCACGCCGACGTGGAGGCCGCCGAGACCTTTTTCCGAACCTGTCTAGACGCGATCACCGTCGATGCCTGGCTACAGCCCCTCCACCAGACGGGTGCCCTCATTGAAAGCTCGGCGACCCTCATTTTCCTCGATTTTTACGCCATGAAGAAACAGTATCCCGATCTGCCCCTCAGCTTTGTGAAGGACATTCTGCAGAAGCGGGACGACGTTGACCGGTCTCAGGTCAAGGAGATCATGGAGACACTCAACAATAAGGTCAAAAGTGAGCCCAGCGGGATGCACAAAACGCAAACGATTTTCTCGCAACTGACCAACTATTAGCGAAGCGAAGAGGCATTGACTTTCGCCCGGTCTCGTCGTTTATACCATATATTATTACTTGTCACGAGCTACCCACGGCTAACTTACAATAGCAAGGCCTTAACGGCCACTTGTGGTGATCGACCATGGCCACTTCGGCTACAAAAAGGGCTCATCAAAATTTTATGAAGGAGGCGTTGTAGTACATGTAGTGTGATCAAGGAGCCCACCCGAAGACATCCTGATCCATAGCCGTGGCCTTCCACCACGCACGATCTTCCTGTTGAAACCGCCTCGACCGGGTTTGCATCACGAACGGCCACAACTCCATGGTCAGGAAAGACAGACACTTTCCGACTTTGGAACCAATACCAGGCTCCTCAACCACACCAAGCGAAATCCCGTCATCCGACAGTGCGTCAATTTACGGCTGACAAACTGTCCATCAGTATTTATTCGTTAAGCGTGCAATAGGCACCATGTTCGCCTTGGCCTAAGCACCTTTTGACCCATCCCCAAGCCTCGATTCCTCCACATCATATACTCGGGTTGTACACCCCGTTGCGGTAGGTACGCACGCAGACAAATGCGCAAATACAATGTGTTGAATTGGTTTAGTAAGAGCGGTGAAGACGGTGAAGATAAATATGGGAAAGTGAAGATGCATGGGTGAAAATAGTAGGTCTCAACTCCTATGAATATGTTGGGTGAATTACCCGGATGGGAAGAAGAGAAAGAGAGCAAGGTAGTGGTCGCGCTCGTACACCACCGCTACACTCCTACTGCGGGATAGGGTATGCCTCCTTGTCTGTACCTGCCTGCACTCTGCTACCCCCAATGGGGGCGGAAATGGTGGGGCCGGCCCCACTCCCACCAAAATAGAGAGGATGGTGAATCCACCACCTTTTGAAGCCTGCTGATTGTTATTGGCAAGCAATGACAATATCTGAGCAGAGTTAAATTAAGAAAAACCAGTCCGATAATCTTGCGGACGAGAGGGGGAGGGCGCCGATTTCTACCTGAATTTGAGTTAATATCCTGTGGCGCCCTGACGGTCAATGTAGCACCACTGATAGCATTCTATTTATCACATCTAGGATGGCGCAACTCTATGATGAGAGTGACGTACAGAGGGTTAAGTTCAAGAAGGTGTTGAATCTTGGATATACTGGTCGAAGTGCCAGAATGGCGGATAGGCGCGGCAACGAATTACTAAGGCCATGCGATATGATGCATATGGTATGGGTACGGAGTGTTATGGGGTGGGCACAGAAGTGGCCGACATCATTAAATGTCTATGCGACAGAAATTGCAGCAGTGAGAAAGGTTCGGCTATCAACTGAGAGGTGAACGTGATCCTTCAAGGAGCACCATCACACCAGAATCGTGGACGCTGTGCTGCTGAAATGACTGGACCGGCGTTCCCAAGCCGTCAAGTACTGCGGGGCAAAGTTGTAGGAGGGGGCTCCGTAGGCGTGGCAGGAATCGACCATATCGCGGAATCGATCCTCGAAGAGACGCGGGCTGCACGAACCCAACATGTAGTCTCGGGAGGCAAGGTTGGGCAGCTCGGCAAGCGGAACAATTGCCGGGAGTAAGGTCGGACGATTTACAACGGGGGTTATTCCCAACTTGCGGGCAGGCGCTTCTGGATCGCTGGCGGGGCCTTTCAGCATCAACCACTCGGCGACCCGCTGCTGGAGACTGGGCTTACGCACCGACGGTGGGGCTGGTAGCTCATTACACTGAGCGGCCTTCGCGTGTAGGACGGGTGTGAAATTAGTAGTGCTCAGACCCAGAGCACACTTATCCGACGCCGAGGCGGTGGGCTGGTGGATGGCGGAACAGCCGCGTAGGGTGATAACCGACCCCGTGGATGTTTCCAAGCTGGGGCTGCGGGACCCGGTCGCCATGGTCTGGGCAGGGCTGAGTCTTCTGGCAGCCGTGTGGGCCGCACCGGTGCTTTTGGGTTCCGCAGGGCTGGAAGAGAGGCTGTACAATGTGGGGTCCCGAGAGCTCATTTGAGGGCGGCGGAAATCTGCGATGGGGCTAGGCGAGTCGGCCACCATGTCGCAAAGGAGAAGGCCATGGCGCTGGGCCTGCTCTCGTGCCCGGCGCCGCTCGTACATGTCCGTACGGTATGACGTCCACACGGCCTGCACCATAGGATTATAGGCAAACAGCACCGCCCGAATAAGGCCTTGCGAGCTGGTCAGCAGGCCGACGATGTAGGAGAGGACCTCTGAGAAGGTGTGCTGCTGGGCGAGCAGGAGGCTGCCCCAGAGCATGAGAGCAAGTGGCGCCACAGAGCAGGCATACAGGGCAACAATGAGGGAGCTGCGCGGGGCCGAGTCGTCGGCGGCCAGTTCGTATGAGTTGGTTGAGAAGGAGCTGCGAGGCGAGGAGTCATTCGAGGTAATGGAATGGCACTGAAGGTTACGCAAACAGAACCGGTGGCGGTAGGCACGATATTCTTTGAGAGAGTCTGTGAGGGACCGCATGGATGGACTGTAGAGAGTGGCGGGACGGAGGCCACTACCTTCCTCAAGACCGGAGAGGCTGTGGCGGTAGTGGCGGCGAAATACATGGATGTAGTGGATGGCCCATAGCGCGGCATAGAGCGCAAACACCACGGCGAGGGCGAGCCAGATTCCGTAGAAGGTCCAGAAGAGGACGGTACTTGTCAGGACGGTACCCTGCACAGTTGGTAGTACACTGGGCACGACGGCCTGAGCGCTGCTGAACTTAAGAACCACCGGAGGTATGGTGATGAGTAGGGCGATCAGGGAGGGGGCGAGAAGGTAGCTGCGCTCGACCCACTTACTCTGACGCAACTGAGAGGCCAGCCCAGGGACACGCCGGGTGATGAGGCGGAGCTCGCCGTGAGATTGCACGACAAAGAACGCAACGGCGAGTAGGCTGGTGAGGTTGGCATTATAGAGTCCTACGAGGAGGCCATTCTGACCGAGCACGGCGGCAAGCTTGCCTAGGTACTCGCGTGGGACGGGGAAAGTGTCGGATTCCGTGAGGCCCAAAAGGGTGGCGGCAGCCTCAAGTGCACTACCGAAGGGGGTCTGCGCCGTGACTGAATCTAACCGCGTGCCGTACAACGCCTGCCATAAGATCATCGTGAAGGCGATAGAATTGTCGACAGCGGCAATTGCAAGCGCTAATCGGAAAGAGGTACGGTCGACTTGGTGGTACTTCCGGCGCATCATCACATAGCCAGCGACCATGACTGTGAGTGTGGCGAGAAAAGAGAGAGAGTTGATCACCTCGGTCACGACGAGATACGTACGTTGATCGATCGACATTGTGAATATAAACGACCAGTAATTAGATGTCTAGAGTCGGCAATAGATGGGCAAAGTAGTAATAGGATTTTCGCTAGTGTGAGCGGCAAAGGGATGTTACGGATGAAATGAGCAGCGTAGGACGCTATTTCAAACTATCAAGCGGATGTATTAGAGGTAGTTGACGCTAATACATGATTATGGGGGCTGAAAGTTGCACTGGGGGCAATGGCACTCCGGTAGAAGAATTATGGCAGGGCTCTTAGGTGTTCGTTTGATTAATGGTAGATGACGGGTAGGTAGTGTAGCCGCGTAGTAGCATGAGTAAGGGATCACGTAAACAATGTGCCGACTGACAAGTTAGATAGGGAAGCAGGTGGGGGTGGTGGGGTAGTTGGCCGGGTATTTAATCGGGACCTTTCAACCGGGCGGCCGTCCCTTCAAATAATGTTGCCACGCCGCGCGTCAAGAGGGCAGACCCGCCCACACAGCTGCGCATCGGGCGGGCTGACCGGACAGGGGAGAGTCGTGTTTACTACCCCGCTCCCCCCCCCCACCCTTGCTTTAGCCCTCTCCGAATCCAGAGTGTGTGCGAGTACGCGCGCTCTTCCTTCTCCAGCGCTTATACGCAATCACTTCCCCGTGTCTACATGGACCGATTAGTGTTTACTTGACACTAATAGTATACCCCATGCGCCAGCGTGCCCAATCAGCCGGGAGCAGTAATCATTCGAGAGGGTCAGCAGGGGAAGTCGAAAATGTGGGGGATGTCGTTGGTGCCGACGTCCGACGTTTATTTCGGGCCGCCCACTTCTGGTTTCCGGCTCACCCACGCAGGTAAACGGCTAACCAGTGGTCGGTTAGTTTTCTATCCGACTTTACAAGTTCATTGCGCTACCATACCAATAAAACTCCAATATCCATGGTTGTGATCTGTGGGTGGCTAATGGACAGCTCGTTGTGGTTGAAAGCTCTCGGCATAATTCAAAGTATTACGCAACGCCGGGGGGTTTATTTCGCCGCCACTGGCCACAGCTCAGCGCAACTACGCCAGTGGCCTCAGAAGTGCCCAATGTGGTCAGTCCCTGAAATGACCTCGTCGCTTTCCCGTGACGGGTACCGGAAACGGTGGCGTCAAGCGGCGCCGGATAGCCACATTAACCTTCGTCTGCACGACTTTACACTATAATCATTACCAGGACAGGCGAGCCATTCGGCCGTTCTGGCTGGCAACAAGTTGAGGCCCCTGGCCCCTGCAGAAGTGCCTCAACTTGACAATTGGTGCCATTGCCACTACGTATCGGTTCACTCGGTGGCATTACGCCCTAAAATAATCTCTCGTGGCATAATCAGACACCAGTCTCTAGCGGTCATTTTCTTCACCATCCTTCTGGATCCGTCGGTCGGTACGGACGCACGTTGCAGTGCAATTGTACCTTGACGCACATGCGTCCTCCACATGTGTGGTCAGGGTGCCTGTCGGAAAGGCACCTACTGGCACGTTGTCTCACTGTGCAGAGCCGATCAGTGGAGCTTGAAACTCTCGTTCCTGACGGTGCCCAGTCCTTCTGCTTGTATAAGCATAAAGTCCCTATTTTCCGGCCTACAGAGGGCGATCGTCATGCCGCAGACCACCTGCTCCGCCCTGCTGTGTCGCGCATCGTCCCGATCCTCCTGAATCACTAAAATACCTCGTCAGTACATCTGAGGCACCCTATGTTTCGCTCGACTACGCGACGTTGAATAAACTGACTCCTCCCATGTTTCGCTCATCCATTACCTTTGCCAACCACGAGAGATAACCCCACGTTCGTGTCAGTGAATCCACCCCCCCCCCGGCGAATCAAGAAGGCTACATGAGTAAGCGCAGTACATTGCTCCCCGCCCACACATCTCCAGCCAGGGGTGAGTGTGGTAAAGGGGGGAGAGTGCTAACGAGCTGGCCACGGCAGTAATGATAACCTACCCACGGCTCGCAAAAATTACCCCAAGGACCATCGAGCAGAGCCCGGTATATGGGAGTGGAAGGAGGGGGAGCGGGCATTCAACTCACTACGTTTTTCAGAGTATGTACCGTACGCATGCAGAGGAGTTGTGCACCCTTTTGTCCGTATTAACGATACTCGATCAACTGAAAACTTGCTCACGGTGGACACAGGGAGTGGAAAGAAAGGGTAGGGAAAGTGTTACACCGGCCGACGGCCACAAGGAAAGAACACTCACTGGACTACAGAGCCGTAGGTGTATTGGTAGCTGTTGCTTACGAACAAGACGTAATCAGTAAACCCCCCTTGCTTCCCTGACTGTCGTCGCTTTCTACGTTGCGCTCCCTGTTGCCCCATCCAATGTGTACCTTTGTTGACATGTTTTGTTATCATAAACAATCCATTTGGTTCTGATATGGGCTTGAAGGGATTTACCATCCACCTGCTCCGGGGCGCCTGCGCTGCCATTTGTTTTATGAGATTGTGACCTTGCCGGCCAAGGTAGAAGGGGGGGATGCCAGGGGAACACTACCTGTGGTGTACAGAGGAAATGATTGCTGGGCTCCCGTTGTGTTTCCCTAGTCTAGCACCATTCATCCAACCCTGGCTTTAATTAAAATGGCTTCTACTTTCGGCTCTTTGTTTACCATGCGAAGGTTTCAAGCTGCCACCATCGCTAGCACTCACAGGACTTTTCCTACAGGAAGCCGCTATCATGCTTTTTTATTTATTTATATCACGAACCCCCACCTTAGTCACTTGCACAGTGGAAAGGGGCCGATGTAGTGTAGTTTTTCTATTCTGTATGGCACGCATGACTGCAACTGGGTTCCGCGGAGCTATCCCCCTCCCCGTCTACACACTTGGTGATTCCGCCATCAAACCAGCTTTCCCGCCCAAGAGCTAAAGACAACAAGTCAAGACTTAGAAGAAGCTGCCACATCGGATTATCCGCCCCACCGCCTGGACACGTAATTTAGCCAATAGCGAGCGGAATTAGATCGGCTTAAATTTATATTAGGCGGACGTGTCCGTCAATGGGCAAACATAAATACACATGCAACATGGGCAACGGCTTCCCATATCGACAGGCCACTGCTGCAAGCTAGACAAGCCCCACTTCCCTCCGCCCTAAATCCCGGACCATGCCAGTTTGGCCAAGCTGCGGGCATCGGCAGCCTGCGACGATTCAATTCGCATCATCATATCTTGGGCACGGCGAGCGGTAAGCGAATCGTCACAAACTTGTAGACCGTGGCCGCCGATGGCGGTGTCGTAACAGGCGAAACCCTTGCCCTCTAGTTCAGCCTTGAGTTCAACGGCCACAGATTCGGGCGAAGCTGTTCATGGTGGTAGGAGCGAGGAAGACGATCAAAAAAATAGCGGTGGCAGAAGACAGTGAGAAAAAAACTCAGACGGATATGAAAGGTCCGGCGGTAAGCCCTACTGCAGGCACGTGTAATGACTATATCGGCAGTCAGCCGCACAGCCCTTCAATAAAAGGTGCGTTGCGCACTTAAGTGCTACAGCGAAGGACCACCGGAGTTTTCGCACTCCGTCCTATTAGACACCAGCCAATGTGGGGTAAAGTTACTTACCTTGCGGTATCCATACCAGGGCGCAGCCACCCCCTCCACCGCCGGTCATCTTTGCAGCGAGGCCGTGCCTGCGGGCGACGTCTCGGATGGTGTCCAACGCTGTGTGACTGACACCTAACAGGCTTAGCAACACGTGGTTGAGTCCAATAAGGCGGGCCACGTCTGGATGGTTGGCCAGCTGAGCCGCCGGGGTTGTGGCAACCAGCGCTTGGAATGTCTCCGCAATCCCGTCGACAGCATCAAGCAAAGGATTAACTACCGAGGGGTAGCGTTCCCGGAACGCCGCCACGCCGGCCACCATCTGTTTGGTATTCTTGGGTACGCAGGTATCGACCAGCACGAACCGAAGACCGCCGAACCCGGCCAGATCGTGGGTCCCCTCCCCTTTCCGATAGAGCTTAGCCCCGCCATAGGTGGTGATGCAGTTGTCCACCCCTGACGGGTGGCCATGGATAACCTGCTCGGCCCGGAAGGCCCACTCATTGACCAGATCCTGGCGAGCGGCGGCCGGTCCAGTGAGAAGGTCGAAGTGTTTAAGCAGCGCTGCGGCCAGGCAGGTGCTGAAAGACGCTGATGAACCTAGCCCCGCACCAACTGGTAGGAAGGACCGGGTACGAATGGTGAACCCCCGGGTGGGCATCCCGGGGTTGAGTCGCCGGGACCGGAAAGCAAGCTTGCTGTACAGATAAAGGAAGGCCAGGATGGCGGCCCGGGCCTGGAGTCCCTGGTCAGCCACCAGGGCAGAGAAGTGGGTCTCGTAGAAGTTCGGGTGGTTGGCTGGCGGAGGAAGGTGAAGAGAGGGGGGGCGTGTGGATTACAAGCGACAATGAGTGAGTACAGAGCGAAACTACTTAGCCTTAAAGTGCGCCGGCCGGGGTAACCGGCTCGAAAACATCCTCTCTGGGTCATGCGCTAGTCACCGTGTTACTGCAAACGCAGAGGTGGAGAGCACGAACCTGGCCGGATGGGCCCCAAAACAACTCTGCCTGTAGGATTTGGAGCGGTCAAACTTACCGCACTCGTCGAATAGGGGAATATCGCAACACGGTATCATCAGGGTCACGTTGACGTCGGGCAAAGACAGGTGGATTTGATCGCCCGTGTTCGGTTCAAAGAATAGGTACGTCCGGAGATCGACGCTAGCAGCGACGGCACGCTGCAGCAAGAGCACCATTCAAAACGGGTTGTGAGCGACAATGAAAGATGGGTTATTGAAAACTCCATAGCTGAGGTGCTATATTTGGTAACGCGGGGGCGCGGAGAGGGGGGCTAGTATGCACATAACTATCGGGCAGGGGAGAAGGCAAAAACAAAAGCAGGCCCGTGCCCAGGTACCGTTGTGGCGGAACAGCAGCCTCCCTCCCATCGCTAGCTAGCGTGCGTCACACCTAGCCACGTGAAAAAAATATCCTATGGAACTGTCCGCTCCCCTCGTACGTTGCTTACCTTACCATACACGACGGCGTGTTCGCCAAACAGGATGACTTTGCCAGGGGCTGACACGGCAAATGCCGGCGCTGACAAGGTAACCGAGGGCGCCATGGTAACGACGTTCCAGATGAATACAATGAGAGAAACAGGTAACGGTGGTATAGGGATTTGCAACCAGGGACCGGCGGCCGTCAAGGGTAGAATGCTACGGGGCAAAATGGGTACGCAATGTGCAGTGAGGGGGCGCGGGTAAGTAGGGTGTCCAGGGAACGTCGGCAAGCTAGAGGAAACACCACTGGTAGTAAGGGGAAAGCTAAAGACAAAAAAAGGTATTCCCGAGGCTGGCAGAGAGTCGCTCGGCTCAAGGTTTAATATTGGCGCTGGCAAGTCAAAATCGTATGACCAGGGGAATAGTGAGCGAGACGCCTGACCGTGACTCGAGAGGATAGGTGGAGGAGGACCAAGGAGAGGCTTGATCTGCGCTTCCATTTATTAACTGGGGTGCTTTAGCCTCCCTAGCTTTCCCCACATCGCGCGGCCTCTTAGCAGCAATGTGGGGGGGGGGGGGCTGGGCCTATGGAGCGGATTGGCCTTCTGGGCAAGAGGCTTTAGTCGCCCATACCAATAACGGCCTAGCCCTGTTGACAGGGAGGGGAGCAAGCCTCAGCTTAGTCTGCCAAGTGACCCCTCGCTGGCGGACTAGAATGCCCTCCCCCCCCCCCCCACTGACATGCACCAAAGTTAGTCTAGGGGAGAAAGAGGGGGGAGGGGGGGCAAGTGAGCGATGGTGGGGTCGGCCGAGTTGGCGCCTTGTGAGTCCAGCGATCAGGCCATCTTTGACCTCACAAAATGGGCCGATATTCGGCGTTGGCATGCCCCCTCTTGCTCTCTACGCCTGATGTCGGACGATAGGTGAATGGTAACTGGAAGGCAGAGTTGCCTCTATCGGACCGTGGAGCAAGGTAATTCCTGCTCAGGGATGAATCCTGCCATCTACCTTGCTTGGCGTTACCTCCTCTACGCCCTAGCCAACGTCCCAGGAGCCGCAAAAGGTAAGGTGCCATGGCCTGCGTCCGGTAGCCGGCCTCAGTGGTGCAGTCGAAAAGAGGCTGGATGCTCTGTCCACTCGACGTCCACTTCGCGGCGACAAGCACGGCTTCGCACCTTACCTTACAAAGCCCGGGCGAGCCGGCCCCTACATTCTCTGGGGCAACCGTTACCTCGTTCACAACCTTGGCAGTGGCATCCAAGTGATCGGCGGGTGGCCATGTGCCATAATTTAATCACCACACCACTCTCCAGTCACGCTAGATGATACACTCCATTCGTTATCACATGCCAAAACGATGCACTGTGCATATCACACCAGCTGGGTACACCGGACAATATAGAGAGGGCACAGCCATTATCTCACACCGATGGAGCCCCAAAATAAATTCAGGAGAATAGAGCCGCTCAACTCATTCTGCTGGGATCAGGATCGGGGCTACCGTCATCCGACTCAGCGTCACGTCCAAGTCAGACATGGGCGACCCGCGAGAAAACCAGGAACTCGATCTTGGCCCCGGCCAGGTCCGTTAGGACAAGGGCATGGCCTGCCTGCTTATCCTTAATCTCACCAACAAATCTTCGGACCAGCTGGCGGATGGGGCAATAGCGCCCGCCAGCAGGAGGGCCACTGGAGCTCGCATGGTCGCCATTAGCAGGTCCAAAACTACCCCAAAAAGGTGAACAGGCCCCTTCAGTCCATGGGAGTTAGGGGCACCCCCCATGAGCCGGAAATACCCTTACGGTTAATTGGCAGACGATGGAGTGGTAGAGCGTCATGGGGTACTGGTCAATGTCTCGACGGTCCTTGAAAGGAACGCTGGCCATAAGAGACAGTCTTGTAGAGCAAACCCAGGCGCCATCGTCGACTTCCTGGCAGGGCTTTATCCTCGATCTGCTCCAGCTGTGAAGTCAGGTTGCTGTCGAGGTTCAACTTGTCCGGAGGGATCGGAGACTGTATTGCCCTGAACGACAATGCTGTTGGCGAATTCTGCCTATAGGCCCTTTTACCGTAATAAACATGGTGGGGGGAGATGTGAAGTGGTGTTCGGCAATCGAAGGCGCGTAACAAGATGGCGGGTACGATATAGGCGGGGTTGGGGGAAAGCAAATAATTGCCCTGGTGACCAATGGGTGGGGGCCTAGACTATTTGATAACGGCCAGTCTGCTTAAGTTCGCTTCACAAGGTCCCAGGAAGGGGCAGGGTGGTCCAGCAGGATGATACCAGACTGGCGCCAAGCCTTATTAACGGCAGGCATCGGGGCTGCCATTCAAGGAAGAAACTGGGGTAGGAGGTCGGGGTCCCAGGATAACCGCTCCGGTGCTGGGCAGTCCGACTCGCCTCAGGCCCCTCCGGCGCTGCCTTGGTATCCATGGAAGCTTGAGTGCCATGGAAACCCAGTGACCATAGCGCAGACGTCTACCGGTCATCATTCCCCTGGCCTGTCCCTTGTTGGTCATGGACAAGGGTATCTACGGTGGCTCTGGGACTTGCATCATCCCGTCGGCGTAAGTTTCCTTTGAATTATTGGCAGACTCCAGCTAACCCTCTTTTCCAACCGATACCTAAATTTTACCCGGGCTCCCAAGCACCCCTCCATCCGATGAGACCGTGTTAACGTTTGGTCAGTTGCGTAATGAGGGCCTGACACTCGACCTGGCTATTTGCCGGGCTCACGTGCAGACAGCGATAGCTGTTCTTCCGAGTTGTCACCCATGTGAGCCCGCCCTGAGTACCGGCAGGAGCCTGCAGCAGCAGCCGGGGATCTGCGGCCACCGTTTCAGCGCAACCAGAGGAGTGCTTCCCTGTAGGTACGCTGTTGGCGGTGGAAAAATCGAGGTAGAGGTCATGCAGCCGGGCCTGGGCTGACGTTTCGGGTATAACAAGACTACCGCGGATGAAGCTGGCGTTAAAGCTGTTGCAAAGGTCGGTGTAGGCGGCAGCAACGGCTACGGGATCGGTCGAATCGACCTGCGTCCCCTCCAGCGTGCTGGATTGAACTCCGTTTCGCGGCCGTGCCGCGCTGCCCACGGCTGGAGAGGTGCGTTGGTAGTCCAGGCGAGCGACGGTGTGTAGCCAGGTCCGCAGTTGAGCCAAGCGGGAACCGTTCCATCCAAGCAGGCTCGCCATCGCCGCCATGTCGGTAATAGTGACAAAGGCCTCGCCGGCCACATCGCTCACGTGCACCTTCATCCACACCTGGAGTTCGTCACGGGTGGCTATGGCCGCGCTGGCCGTCGTCGCAGTGACGACTGCACCGGGGTTCGGTGCCGCGTAACAAACGTGATCGGGGGCCCAAACAGCACGGCATTCGACGCAGAGTAGCTGCAGCGTGAGGTGTAGGAGCTGGGTGACCACCGCTTGGACGCGGTAGATTGGGCCGGGTTCAGTTGACGGGGGCGGTCGCGCGAGCCGTTCCAATTCGGCTAGGAGGCGACGTGGGGCGGCGGTAATGTCCAGCTGACCAGGTTGTCTGGGTAGGGCCGGAACGGGGTATCGTTCAGACGGGACGGACCGTGGGGTACCCATGATTTGTAATTCGAAGAGGTGACCCTTCTGGTCCTGGCGATAGAGCGGGTATATCAAGGCGGGCGGCACGCTGGGAGCCCGCGGGATCGGTCGCAGGCGTGAGCAGGCCGCTAGCGTGGCATAGGCTACGCCCGAGGAGCTACGGCGGACGGGTACCCGTTCTAAAGTGAGGTACTCGGCGATCAGCAGACCAGGCGGACATACCCACTCGCGGAGGTCGAGGATCACGCGCAGCTGGTCCGGTCCTTTAGGATCAGCGAGCGTGAGATCGACGATCAGATCGGTTCCGCCCAGGCCTAAAGGTCCTACCATCAGGGAAGCCAGGGTCGCGTCGGCCGGCCGGAGCGACGGATGGACGATGGAAGGAAGCTGGATCAAATGGTCCAGGGCGGTTCGTGGGTAGACGGCGCGAGCCACGATCCGCCCGGCGACCGTGCAGAGCTGTGGAGTCGGTTCAACGGCCGCGAACGTCGCTAGCGAGGATGGTGGCGGGAGCATCAGAAGAGCCTCAGCGACCGTAATCGGCGGGAGAAGCACGGCTGAGATGCGTGAGTAGTAGGCCGTGGCGAAACATGTGGCAGAGGCGGGGTCCAGGTGCAGACGGAGGGGCCACACGTTGGAGCCAACGGAGTCGCTCTCAGGCCGCTCAAGCCTGTGCTCCTCTGCCGCCCACGCAGCCGTGTCAGGGGGAGTCAAGTCGGTGCCCGTCACCAACGTGACTGGTTTAAGGCCCCGGAGCGTCGTTGTGGGGTTGATATCGTGGATACCTCGCGCAGCCCGAGTTAGCCCGGAATCCTCCGCTGTGGCATAGACCAAGAGGTACACTGTGTTGTCTCGCATGTCGCTGGTGGCGAAGGCGGCCGCGTCTGACTGAATACCAAGGTTAAATTTGGCAAAGAGCGGTGAACGAAGCTCCGCTGTGGGTTCGGTCCCGGCCCCCAGGCTGACCGGGAAGCAGTAACCCTCGGCCCAAGCGCGCAACAAGTCGCACGAGGAAGGTAGAGGATCGAGCTGCGGATGGTGTACATAAGTAGGGACGAAAATAACGCGGGATTCTGCCTCTTCGTCATCGGGTGTGTTAAACATGTCCGAGGAAGAGGCAGACGGGGTGGCGGAGTTGATGGGAAGTAGCGTAGGGTTTGGCCACCATAGGCAGGTGGCACCGGCCAGGTGCACGCGGGCGGAAATGCGGACGTAGCCCTCGTCAGTTGCGAACAGCCCTGTGCTAGCAGAATCCAGAGACGGAGTGGGTGACGGGTGGGGGTGCGGTGGTACGGTTACGCGCTCCCATACCAGGTCAAAGAGTGTGAACGCCCACAGCTGGGTGAGGGCCACGACGGGTGCGTAGGGGGCGGGGCAGTCGGGGTCAATCACCAAGGTTACAGGGAGCTGCGCACCACTGTCGTCCGTAAGAAACAGGTCCGCGCCGATGGAGAGAGGATGAGCCCCGTGGGCCATTATGCGACCCCACAGGACCTCGCTACCTCCACCCAGCTGGCGATGCAAAAGAAGCAGAGTCTGGGTAGGGTCGGAATGTGGTGGGGTGGTCAAGTGATCTGGTGCGGAGGACGTTAGCCGGGGAGAGTCCGGCGCTGTGGCCAGTTGCCATACCCGGTCCCGCACGTGGGCCGCCCAGTCCAGTATGTCTCGCGGAAGGACGATGGGCGGCATATTAGGGTAGAGCTGCTGGGCCCGGGCGCAGGGATACACTCCCGTCGGTAAAATGGCATCGGGCTGGTCGTGGAGTAATATGTCAGAAACCACGTCAGGCGGCCGGTCGCGGATTTGCCGGTCTACGGTGACCACTTTAGCACGGTCCCTGGTGTCTCGCAGCAGCCAGCCCAGGGCGGTGGTGAGGGCCCGGTCGGACTCGTCGGTTGGAAACTGTAACCGATCCAGGAGCCAT
Organism: Tieghemiomyces parasiticus; assembly: GCA_027575765.1. NCBI lineage: Eukaryota > Fungi > Kickxellomycota > Dimargaritomycetes > Dimargaritales > Dimargaritaceae > Tieghemiomyces > Tieghemiomyces parasiticus. The sequence continues at coordinate 19,221 of JANBPT010000264.1, forward strand.
AGAGTATCGACCAAAGCCAACAGATCAAACGTTCCCAGATTGAACCGGTAGGGTGGCGGGAGGAGGGCGCGGCAAAGCACCGGGTAGGTTGCCGACCGGGTGGGCGACTCTATCGCCAGGGCTGATTCGTTTCGACAAGGTTCGACGCGGGTGGATGGACAGATCCAAAGGACCCCAGTGGCCGATGTAGTTAAGAGGGGATAGGCCTGGCCGTTGCGGGGCGGGGAATCGGAGCAGTCCAGCACGGACATCAGGGTCAAACCGTCGGTGAGGGTACGGTAGAAGCCTAGACGTCGGTTGAACGAAGCCATGTGAACATCACGAAGCCGGACCCCCCGACCGACCTCCAGCGGTCCATCTGGGTGGTACGCGGGCCACCCAGTGGCGCACAAGACGTACTTGTTGTCAAGCTGGAACAGGCCCAAACCGAGATCAAAGACGCGGGTGATCGTGCCCTGGAAGTCGATAATCTGGTGGATGGTTCCACGACATGGTAGCGCGGAGGGCCAAGGAGGTGGGATAGCGATCGATCCGGTGACAGACAAGGTGGTCACGGCATAGCACTGGTTGGGCGGTTGGGCGTACGGGCGAAGGGCAGGGACTAAATCGACCAACGGCGATGGGTCAGGCAGGTCCGTGGCCGCCGGGTGGAAAGTGCCCAAACTGCCGAGGCCGAAAACGAGACAAGGGGCCATGACTCCGGTCAGCAGCGGCCACTGGAAGCGACGCAATCGCCCGAGTACCACCCGAGCACCGGGCTGCCACTTCGAGTGCTGTGTCGCCGCGGCTGGGTGGATGCTAACTACCGGAACCGTGGCAAAGAACAGCGGCGAAGTGTCGGCAGGGTCTGTGTCGTTGGCTCCAGCCAAGCCCATGCCCTGGGGCCTCACGAAGGCCTCGCACACTTGAACCCGGCAAACGAAGAGTGGGGGACGGTCCGCGCGGTGTAGCAGCTCGGTCCGCGCCTGGATCGTACCGGTCACAAGGAATGCCGGCTCGGACTCACAGGACGCGGTTAAAAAAGTGGAGGCCACGGCGGCGTCAGTGGTTGAGAGTGTCGCCATCATTCAGTCAAATGTGCGGTGAAAAAGTAATGAGGCATATTCGCCAGGCCATAGCGTATGCATCCGCAACGTGAATGGAGGAAGGACTATGGTCAACCCTCTCTCTCTCTCTCTCTCCCTACCGGGTGTTATGCCACTGACCCAAGTGTCCACTTGGTTTATGCCTAACCACAATTCCACTGCATAGTGGCTACCGCAGCGCCTCTGACGGGCTAAGGCCGTGAAAGCCCAGCAGACCAAGCCAGCCCTTCTGTTTGATGTCCCGCCACGAGAGAAATCGGCAAGCGTATGGCCCGGCGTTTTGCAATCTAAACACACTGGTAGATGTCCATCCCCCACTTCGATGATGACATTGTGAACTCGTCAGCCAATTTTCCACTCCCCGATCACCTTCTCATACCATTGGACGCAAATACGCTGCCCAGTATCGACCGACCTGGTACCGCCAGAACGCTGCCAATCCCCCCATTAAGACCATCCTCTCCACGATGAGCACCCGTGACCACCGCCGCGACCGTTCTGGCGATCGGGGCCGACGCGAGCGATCACCTCCTCGCCACCGGCATGAGTACCATGACCGTGACCGCCACTACCGGGCGCGGCGCGCCAGCCCTTCTCCCCGCCGGAGTGGCTCTCCGCGACGCAGCCGGCACCGCTCGCCCTCATACACGACCCGGTCAGGTAGACAGGAAGTTTCAGACTCTCACGAGCGGTTCGGACACTCCAACACTGATCAGGCGCGTACCGTTGGCCTCGATCAAGGCAACCCGCTCGAACGGCTGAAGCAAGCCATGAGCCAGAGTGACCTGGTGTATCGGCCCCGGACCGCAGAAATTTCCGCGAAAGCGCCCACATCTCCTCCTGGATCGCTCGCTCCTTCTCCAGTGGCTCCACCGCAGCGTAAACAAATCGTGGCTAAGGCAGCCGCCCCGGATTTACCCGCCGCAAAGTTCCTCACCAAAGAACAGCGCGCTCAGATGGCCCTGGAACGCCGCCAGGCCCAGGTGGCCAATCAACGTGAAGAGCAGGATTTGGTGCGACGTGATCTGTCCGATGCCCAGACGCACCGGACCAACAAGGATGGAACCGACAGACACGCTGACCGCTCTCGCAGCCCTTCCGATCGTCGCCGCCACGACAGCCGCCGGAGTGACAGGCGTAACAGCCGTGAGTCCCGACACCCCTTACCAGTCCGCCCGTCCGACCAACTCGACGCCCGTGGCGACGACGAACTTCGCGCCATCCGCGAACGGTACCTGGGTGCCGAAAAGAAGGCGCGCCGAACGCGGCGCTCAAACGAACGCAAATTCGTGTTTGGCTGGGACGCCGCCGACGACACATCTCAGGACTACAACGCCCTATACCAGCATCGGCTGCAGCCCACCATGTTTGGCCGTGCCCGTCCTGCCGGCGCGGACCCGCGGGATGGGCATAATCGCAGCGGCCGGTCTGATGCGGACCGTAAGCCGTCGGAGATTGCGAACAGGGCCCATCCGGGCCGGGATGACCGTCACTGGTCCGATAAGCCCCTTGAGGAGATGACCGAGCGCGATTGGCGCATCTTCAAGGAGGATTTCAATATTTCAACCAAGGGCGGCAGCATCCCGCGCCCGATCCGACGCTGGGATGAAGCGCCGCTTCCTTCGCAGCTGCAAGAAGTGATTAACCGGGTCGGATACACGGAGCCCACCCCGATCCAGCGCCAGGCTATCCCAATCGGGCTGCAGAACCGCGACATTATCGGCATCGCTGAGACGGGCAGCGGTAAGACGGCGTCGTTCCTTATCCCAATGCTGGTGTTCATCAGCGCTCTTCCGCGGCTGACCCCGGAGACCATGGCCCTCGGTCCGTATGCCCTTATCCTGGCCCCAACCCGTGAGCTAGCCCAGCAGATTGAACACGAGGCGCTTAAGTTCTGTAAGCCGCTCGGTTATCACTGCGTATCTATCGTTGGCGGACATGCCATCGAGGAGCAGGCGTTCAACTTGCGCAACGGCGCTGAAATCATCATTGCTACTCCTGGGCGGCTGAAGGATTGCTTGGACCGCCGGATTCTGGTCCTGAGCCAGTGTACCTACGTCGTGATGGACGAGGCCGACCGCATGATCGATATGGGATTCGAGCCCGACGTGAACTACGTTCTGGACGCCCTCCCTGTCTCCAACATTCGACCCGATACGGACGGTCCCGCCGAGCGCGCATTTCAAGACGATGATGATGCCGCCGCTCCGCCTGGAACGTTCCGCCAGACAACCATGTTTTCGGCCACCATGCCCACAGCGGTAGAGCGGCTGGCCAACAAGTACTTAAGGCGCCCAGCCGTAGTTACCATCGGCACCGCGGGCCAGGCCGTGGACACTGTCGAACAGCGCGTCGAGTTCATCAGTGATGAAGGCCGCAAGCGGCAGCGTCTGCTAGCCCTCCTGGCGCGCGGATTTGAACCACCCGTTATTGTGTTCGTCAACCAGAAAAAGACGGCGGATTATCTGGGTAAGGCCATCCGTGATGAGGGCTACCGCGTCACCACGCTGCACGGCGGTAAGTCGCAGGACCAGCGTGAACTCTCGCTCGCCCAGCTGAAAGACGGTCAAAGTGAGATTCTGGTGGCTACCGATGTGGCCGGGCGCGGCCTCGACGTCAAAGACGTGACCATGGTCATCAACTTTGATATGGCCAAAAACATCGAGGACTACACCCACCGTATCGGCCGGACGGGCCGTGCTGGTCGGTCCGGCGTGGCCATCTCCTTCCTGGCCAGCTCAGACGCCGACGTGCTATTTGACCTCAAGCAGATGATCGGCAAGTCCAGCATTTCTCGTCTGCCCCCAGAACTCGCTAACCATGAGGCGGCACAGACCAAACCTGGCACGTTTAAGACGAGAGGGGCTGATCTCGGCTAAGCGGACTCTACGGAATAGCCCGCGCGAGTATCATGCCTTCCTCGCCTGTGACTCAAGTTAAGATGCGCTTTAAAGCGGTGAACCCATCAGTCTCTAGCTGTTCTCTTTCCCTCCCTCCCCATCTATGGCTCGGCAGACAGCCGTGATTTAGCTGAGAAAAGGCAGTGGGCAACTGCAAGCCAACCAGTTGGCAACTCTCTCAGAGTGGAACGGAGGGGGGTTGCGCATTTGCAAGTCATGGGTGGGCGCCGCCAATGGTCGTCCATCCATCACTATATTCGAGAGGGCCATGAGAGACCCCGGCAGCCTATTGCTTTATCTCATTGGTCGGAAAACGCAACTTTGGCCACTGACTTGTGCACTGTATGGGAGTGGGAGACCAAGTAGCATTGGTAGGACGTGCAGGCGAAGACTTGAAATGCACAAGGGATAAATGAGTAATTACTAAATTAGGCAGGCCGCCATATCACATGCGACCGGTAATGGTCATTGGAAACTAAATGGGAGGACTACCATAAAAAAAAGCAGTGGGTGAGTCTGGATTTCCCACACTGTGGCTGGACTGGGTATTGGTCTTTCTCGCCATTTGAAAACCACACGCGCACGGAGATTAGCGGCACCTGTCCTATCGTTTGGTATGTGCGTCAACGGCAGTGCGATACGATGATGGTCTGCATTTTCCATTATTTTTTTATTGACAACGGATGTGGTCATTCGAAAGAGGCAGTCCTTTTTTTTACTTTCTCGCCAGCTCCTCCGAGCCGCCGGTGATTGACCAGGGTTCGAGTAAACGTCCGTGTGAAAGCGACGCTCATCCGGAGGCTGAAGGCAGCCGCCCGAAAGCCATATCTGGCCCATGAATGTGCAGGTGGACAGATACGCCATGGAATAATCCGAATTGAGTCAAAAACGACTCACAGCTGGGCAGCGGCCAGTTGAAGTCGACGGAGGGGTAAAAGCCAAGATTCATAACTTGCAGGGATAGAGCGCCCCCCCAACATGTAAAATGGGTGGATCTGACTCTAACCACTGGTGAACCAACAATCCGTACGTAAAATATTGCTCCGCGTGGTGACTCGCGCACGTCGCCACCAATCCACCGAGCCTTGCAAGTAAAACCACCCGACCCGGTTCGCTAAAACGGGAGGCTATGATGTCGACGAGCCCCTTTCACCATTTCATCATTCTCGGTAGTCGGACTGGCCTACTTCGGGCGAAACCTAACACAATAGCGGCCGATGATCCCCATGAGCCCCTTATTCCAGAAGGCCACAACCCGATGTATACTCCGGGGTTGCGCTACGGTGCTGTCGGACGGATGGTGCGGTGCGCCTCGATTGGACCAAACCTGCAAGCAGGGAGCAGTCAGGGGTCGGTGCCCCAATCACCCATCCACCCATATGTTCTGTGCTACCTATCCCCATGACAAAGCGGGTGGTACGGGGTCGCCCTGTCCACAGACCACGCCCGGATATTAAGATGACCAGGGACACACAACTGGGGCAGTGCCTTTCCTCTCAGACCGATCGTCACCTGGGCTGCCATCCCTAGCTATTTCGCAGCAGCGGCAAACTGCGGAGAGCACTACTGAATAAAATGCCAACGAACCAAAATGCCAGCGGCTCCCGGACCGGGAGGTACTCTGAAGGCGTATCCGTCTGGTTAGCAACCTTACGGAGCCACGCAAGGTGATCTGAGAGCTACACCTTTCTATCCTAACAGGGATAAACCCGAGGGTGCGAATTGGAACACTGTGACCGGACACCCTGCCCTCTATACTAATCACCCATTACCCCTTCATAACCAGACGGGCGTTGATAGGCCGTAACGGGGCCGCAGTCACGGTGACCCACTCGGAACAAAGTCAGGTGTTACCCCGCCACTCGTCCACCTGGGAATCTGAATATTGTGCGGACCGCCGTACTGAATGGCCAGGGCGACTGGGGTCGGCACACGATCGTGCAGTTACGTTATAGCAAGCAGCTGTTTGAGAAAGTCCCGGGATAGTGAAGTCGCATGACCTACAACCCGATCTAGACTTGGTAAGGGGCATTGGCCAACACCTTAAGGGGAAAATAACGCACCTACTCAGCCAAATGGACAGCCTACATGTGCTATTTTGGACAAGTTCGTCCGCCGGAGGGCTACCAGTGCCATTAACCCCAGCCCAAAAATAGCTCCAATTTCCAGGGGCAACCGGGGCCCTTAAAGCTGGGAGGGAGCCCGTTCACACCGGAGCGTAGCCGCACATGGCCCTCGGACAGGCAAGCCATCTTCGACATCACCTCTTTCTAGCGTACCATGTTGAAAGTGGGATGTTAGGCCGCCCCGGACCATTCTGGCCATGACCGGGTGAGCCGCCCTGCAATCAAGGCGAGGTTCCCGGGTCCAGCGCCCAGGCACCCCGGTCAGGGTGAACGACGAATCCGGCAGTTCGGTGCTGGACTACGGGTCCGCAGCCGGTGAGACAACTGGTGCACCTTTCCGTGCATTGCGCTGAGCCATACGCTTCGTGGCCCGATTCTGACGGAAAGTTCCTATACAGTTTGTTAATTAAAATGGCGGATACTGGACTTGTAGGTTACCGACATCCAGATGGATTTACCCATCACATCTGCCCAACCGGGTATCAGTTTCGGCCTGCTAACTCAACACTCCAACGGCTAACGTCTGATTCGTCGCATCTAATAGCCCTCGGATCACCACCATTGCGTTAATTCGCGAGTACTTAGCAAAGTAAGCACGACCTCTTCCTCCGTGTACGTGGACGTACGGAGGAAACAAGCAAGAAGCAGGAAGAGTAGGTGTATCCAGGACCGCATGGGTCTGCTGGTCGCCCTCGGGAGACCCGGTGACCTGATTAGGTAGCCACTAATATTGGCGACTGAGTGGCTAATTGGCGGCCTCTGCCCGCTACAACTAGCATGACGAACCAATCCCAAGGCCAGCGAGGGGCAAGTCAGCCACTTACGAGTGAGTAAACTATGGGACCATCTTTCCTGCAAGGTCTGCCCTCGTGTTTCGAGGCCCTGCTATGCGATAGACGCGATAATGCCCTGTACCAGCCTTCCCCACCTGGGCTCTCACTGGTTGCCAACCCAGCATACCCACAGAGTCCCTTTCCCTCTTCATGGGTTCCAAGGAAATCAACTGCGGCTCGCCCTGCGTCTTCTTACTTGTCCAGCCGAAATATCAACCACCAGCCTGAGGCTGGACGGCGAACATTGGTCGGAAAGGTTTAATGGGCGCACCACCACCCCTTTTCTCCTTCATAGCCACCTTCCCAAGCTGGCAAATCATGGCCGAATGTAAAGTTTTACCTCACGGCATCCGTTCCCCGGGCTCCTTCGGCTAGTCGAAAGTATGTAGGGCGCTGGTTCCCCTCTCTCGCCCTTCTCTTCGTCCTGGATGGGCCCTTGGCCCCCCATATAAAAACGCGAGCCCGCCGCCCTGCCACAAACCAGCACAACACCTTTCCTTTACTCCGTTCAGCATTGTACTGGCAATCGTTGACGGTTTGGGCCGTAATACTTTCGTATCAATTTTCCACCTAGACCTTCCCCATTTTTGGACGCATAGTTCCACTTACTTACGCTTAAGCCACTTGGCTGTCTATCGTACTGTCGCACACATCCCCTTCCTCCCACTTTAGCCGTCTCGGCGTTCGTCCTGAGCTTCCCGTCCCACCCTAACCGTCTTCGCAACACCATGGTTGAAAAGACCGACTACGAGGCTGTCAATGGCACCGGTCCCGTTGTCATCCCGCGCCGAAAGTGGTACAAGCGCAAGCTGACGTGGTTCCTCTGCCTCCTGTTTGTGGCTCTCGCTGTCATCCTAATCGTCCTCCTCGTGGTCCTAGTAGGCGTCAAGAACATCATGCAAGGCACCATCGACGACTCCGATATGCGCTTCCGGTCTTTGCAAATCAACCAGGCGCAGAACGGTTCCATGGCCCTCGACCTCGACATCCTTCTGGGCAATACTGGTTCCCACAAGGCCGACCTGACCTTTCCCCACCCCGTGCAGGTGTGGTGGAAAGACCAGGAGCTCGGTTCTATGGCCATGGACCCAGTAACCGTGGACGATAACTCGGGCTCGCTCGTCCAGAGCAACCGGGTCTTCAAGATGGCTAACGAGACCCTGTTCGCCCAGTTCGTCGGGGACATGTTGTCGTCGGAAGAGTTTGAGTGGGTTATCAAGAGCAGCATCCGCGTGCACGCGATGGGATACACCCGCAACGAAATCGACCTGACCAAGCACGTCAAGATTTCCGGTATGAACGGCCTCCACAACATCACCGTTATTGGCCTGGACATGCCGGGCGATTCCAAGGATGGCGGCATTGCCCTCAGCCTCAAGACCGACCTGCAGAACCCTTCGCCGTTTGGCATTAATCTGGGTCTCCTGCGCATGGGACTGTATAAAAACGGCACTTATCTCGGCCCCGTCGAAGTCAAGAATGCCACGCTGGTCTCCGGCTCCAGCATTATGGAGATGGAGGGCCGACTGCTCCCGCAGAAAAACGACGCCGACGCCGCCAATTTGCAGGCCATGATGGCCGGGTTCCTGGCGGGTGAACGTATCTCAGTGGAGGCCCGCGGCGTGACAGCGTACCCGGACGGCCAAAATTCCGTGTCCTGGCTCGCGCCGGCCGTCGCCGCTCTGAAGATGGAGGTGCCTTTGGCAATGCCTGAGGCCCACGAAATAATCAAGAGCATTACCCTCGGCGACCTGGACTTGGATTTCAGTGGTGATGACCCAGCGTACGCCCCGCGGTTCACCGCCGACTCGGTGGTGGCCGGTATCTCCCTGCCGTTCGATTTCTCCCTCGACGTCAAGCAACTCGCCCAGGCCATCAACATGACCGCCGGTAACGCTACTGTGGCCACCCTACGGATCGCCGACGCCCCGCTGTCCAAGGACGCCAACAACCGCACCGACCAGCTTGTGTTTGACATCCCGACCACGGCGCTTTCCGTCCCCAGTCAGGCCCACCCAGCCTTCGACCAGTTTGTGCGGGCCATCGCTATGGGCGGTAATATGACCTTCGGCATGAATGGCGGAGTTAACATCACCGCCCAGACCCCAGCCGGGACCCTCAACCTGACCCAGGTCCCCTTCAACGTTAACTCATCCCTCGCCGGTATGCAGGGCCTAGCCAGCCGGCCCGTGATTATCGAGGGCCTCGACGTGGTTGGCGGTACAGCCGACGCCCTGCTGCTGAGTATCTCCGCGGCCATCGACAACCCGTCACGGATTCAGATCGGGGCTGGCGATGTGTCCTTTCAGCTGCTCTACCAGAACACCACAGTAGGCGACGTGGCCATGGAAGACCTGACCCTGGCCCGTGGAACCACTCACATTAAGGCCGCCGCCGCCACTTTGAGTCCGGACGCCAGCTCCGCTGGGAAGGAGCTTCTCAGTCGATTCGTAGCCGGCGAGACTACCGACGTGGTGATCGCTGGATCCGACCAGACCAGCAAGGTGTCGTCGCTCAACTATGCCCTGGCCGGCCTGCGTATGCCTACCACCATCCCGGGCCTCAACGTATCGCTCATTCCGGCCACCCGGCTGACAATCAAGGACGACACCACCTCCACAGGGGTAGCCGCCGGCGGGTTCACCGTACTGGACCCCTTCGCTGCTGACCTGCGCATTACGGCCATCAACGCCACCATGTCGGTCAACGGGGTTACTCTAGGTCAAATGAGCGCTGACATTAGCGGCTCTCCTCTCCCTGTCACCGGCAAGTCTTCCGTCAATAGTCCGGACCTGCCCCTTCAGCTGAACCTCACCAAGGACACACTGATGGCCCTGCTCCAGAGCAACGCCCAAAAGACCGGTACCGACCTTGCCCCGCTCCAGGCCCTCTTGGCCCTGGCCGCCCAGGCTAAAGTCGACTCTACCAAGGCTCCGGCCCTGCAGTCTGCCCTCGCCTCCCCGGCCACCACCGCACTCCTCCAGAAGATCATGGGCCAGTTCACCGTCGATCTGGAGGCCGACGCCCGAGTGCTGATTGGAGATTATGCCACCGCCCTCCACATCTCCGAGAAGGATGTGCCATGCAAGATGGACGAGTCCCTGATGAAGCTCCTCCCGCTCCTCGTTTAGGTGAGCTCGGTGGCCTTACTCTCCACGGCCTCGGATCCACTTGGGGACTTAATCCACCATACACCCTGGTGATAGTTATATATTGATATCCCACCCCCACCTTTAATATGCACCGCTCCCTTACGTTAATTTGGCATGGTAAGTTTTTATTTCACCTTTCTTTTTTTTTCTGAATAAATACCTAATTCGCTAATTTCTGACCATGAGGCTTAACCTAAATACCAGTTGCATAGAGAACACGATTACTTTTCCTTGCACCATTCGATGGCTGACTTTGGTGACTCGGAATGTGCTTAACCCGCCCTTTCGAACCCACTTACTCGTCATGTTGGGCGAGTTGCCCTGCCTCATAGATGAAGGTCTAAGTTGGAAGGCCCAGGCCTATTTACTAAAACTACAGCAATCTCCAACACTTTGCGATGAAGGAAAAAAAAATGGGAGCACGATGCAAGGATAGAAAGCGTGCGCCCAAGGTCCGGTCAGCAGAGAAGGGAGGGGTTAGAAAACTATTGACAGGTCAAAATAGCGGCGAAGCGCGCCCCCAAAGTATTTGGGCACCCTTAATCATTGCGCTTGCGACGGTTGCGGCGCCGATCCTCCTGGCTGTCCTCCTGGCGCAGAAATATGACCAGGATGCGAGTGAACACGGCAAAGACGTCAGTAAAGAGCTCGAGGGCCTGGCCGATATCGTCAAAGTAGCCGAGCTCAGTCTGGTAGAGCAACTTCTGGGTGTCGTAAACGATGAAGAGGCTGAAGACCAGAAGACCGATGTAAAGGTTGAAGGAGAAGAGGGCCTGCGAACCGGACCAGAACAAACCGGCCAGAGACGACAGGGAAAGTACCGACAGCGCTGAACCCAGGAAGCCCCCGAGGTACAGACCCGCCCGGGAGCGGTTGAAGAGAGCACTGAGGGTGAAGCACGCAAAGATGGCGAACGTGGCCAGGAGGGCCACGGTGACGATGGTCGGGTTGACATCGAGCGCGGTCTCCACAATGAAACCAATGGCGTTGCCCTGCGTGAAGGCAGCGGACAGCAGGGCGCCCCGGCGGATAAGTTGGCTCTGCTGATTGTTGGGCTGGTAAGGTGTGCCATTGACAGCTAAGACCGAAACGAGAGTGATGAGGTGCGCCAGTAGTTGTGGCAGCTGGATATACTGTGCAACGTAGAGGTAGGAGCCCAGAGAGGCGGACCCCGTGGCGAAGGCCAGCCATGTATACACCCGCGATAGGTGGCTTTGGACGGTGGGCGAGAGTGGGGCTGTCTTGGCCATGGCCGCGTAAGTATACTCGGGTGGGTCCTGGCCATCACCATTCGGGCGGTTGCCGCCAGGGCCCTGGCCGCCAGAGAAGCTAGTGGACATTGTTGAAAGCGACCAAGTACGGTGGAGAAGAGGGGGAGGACTGGAGGAGAGGGGTAAGGGATTGGCTAGACTGCACAGCGCAGCTGATGGTGGAAGAACAGAGATGTAGCGGGAATGGGAAGCAACCTGAGGTGACGCAATGCGGGACTGGGTGACGATAGGAAAGCGATAAAAAGAAGAGCGCTGGCCGTCTAGCGGAAATGTCGGTTGAAACGCAAAAGAGTAGTAAGCGGGGCAGGGGAGATAGAAGGCAATGCGAAAGCCAAAGTGAGCGGAGCGAACAAGTTGTCACTTGGAAGGCAATGAGCGGCAGTAGTTCAGCGCCGAGCATTTTGGGCCGCACGCCCCTCTCGGGCCAATATCTATACGACACGACGTCCGTTCCTTAGGACCTATGGGGTAGGGGAAGAGAGGGATAAGGGCTGAGGGGTTCACCGACCTGCTGCTGACGGAATGGCTCCGGTATTATTTTCTACGCTGCGGCCCTATCCTATTGCTTGACCCGGTAGCTTGTGGTGCGCTCGGAGATGGTAGAAGGCGTGGTGGCGATTTACGCCTCGGTTCTCCCGATACGCCAGTCCCCCCTCCCTACACGATACCTCAAAATACCCATGCGATGACTATAGACTGGCGAGGGGAAACCCAGAACTATTAACCTTGGCCTAATCCATCTCCTAATGCTCAGCACCGATGTGTTAATTTTTTGAACGCCATAATGTTCTTAGGGGTCGAGCGGCTCTGCACGAAAGATTTCACGACTCAGGACGCCATTTATCATTTACATATTTTGCCAAGGCCAACGAGGACTACTTGGGGTCATGGGTGGCCACCACGCGTGTGGGGGAGGGTGGGCAGCAGTGGTGCTACTTTCCGAGGGGGGCAGGTTCCCCCAAAGAGTAATGCCTCGAAATCGATCACAATGGTTGCTGACAAATCCAATTGCCGGGTTAGGCTTCTTGGGGACCTGGGAAATGGCGCAGCCTGCAGATACTGGTAGGTGAGGAACAACAATGAGCGCCAATAAACGTGCCTGCCACCCCAAACGGCAGAACTGCACAGCGTAGTGCGGAGCATTTTAGTCCTGCGAAGAATGGCTGGACCGCAAGAGATCTGCATCCCACAGGCGGTCCTCCGAGGACTTGGCGCGGTGTGGATATAGAAATGTTGGTGGGTAAAGCAGTGGGGGCATGACCGGTGAGAGACCACGATGGAAAGAGGTTGTTGAGCTATCAATGTGAGGCTACAACGAACTCAGTATATACTACTGGTACACCAACCGACGAGATACTACTTGTGCCTCGCAATACCCTCGCAACTAACATGTCGTCATCCGCGCCCCCGGACCGGACATGGTCGTGATGCCAAGCCCGAACACCTCCTCGCACAGGGTGTACCGTCACGAACTTGCCACGAATCGCAGTTATGCCACCCTTCCTTTCGCCGATATTAGGCAGCATGATACCAAGCCCTATCGACATGGTATCCTTGGCGCCTAATACATCTCTCGCCATGATCACCTTGGTGGATCCCTAGCCGGTATCCAGGACCATATCGCTGCAAGGAATAGAGACCAAACCTGGGCCCCAGCGACTCCTGCCCTACATCCGTCTGACCGTAGTTTAGACCCAAAACAAGACGCAGGCATCCTCAAGGGTGAGTGGTTCGAAGGAAGTAGTGGTTAGCTCAACAGGGCAATATACGCTTCTGCCGCTGACCTCTTCACTGAATAAGTAGGGTAGCCGAACAACGGGGAGGTTACCAACTCATGACTAAAACGGGGTCGCGGAAAATATAGTGCCGAAGGAATGAAGGAGTAGTTAAGAAACTGGGTGGTGATCCGGAGATACTGGGGCCAAGCAAGTTTGGTGACCCCCAGCCTCCTATTGGTGGAAATAAATGCGGTCTGCATGGTAAATCAGCTGCGCCAGAGACCAATAACCCTCGCATCGTCAAAGAAGGATCAATATCGCCTTCGACTCGACAATTTAATATAGGCCACAGCGGCTCAGGCGACGGGCAGGTGATGGCAGGGCCCCTATTCACCTTCATTCACTCCGCCACCCTCAAATTTGTCGCTGTAGATGCAGACCCAAGTGGAAAGCATCCTCTCTAGAATGACCTGCCATCGTGGCCACACCCCTACATCTCGACATTAATGAGAATTCAGCTATGCGTGGTTTGTCATACACTTCCGCAGTACGCCGCCACCCTCAAATTCTAATGGTATTGAGGCCCTTCCACGATATCCTTTCGGGTTTGAAGCTAATTCTTATGTGCAAGGTCGTAGCGCCATATATATATAGCTCGCTGACCTTCTATGGTATTCTAAATGGCTGCCAACGTAAATATAGCCAGAGTATGATTAAGGGTGGATTCTTCTACAGCCCACACAGTTGGTACGACAATTGGTGCCAGTTAAGGACCGGCGGTGGGCAGACTCGGATCGGAAACGTGTCTGAATGGGCCGTGTATGTGTGTGTGTATCCATCACAGCAGCTGCGGCATCGGGGTTGCTCCTCCGTGCTCCCTCCCCTTTCTTTCTCTCGGCTGTACGACCCCTCGATCCTGTGACGCCACCCTCTCCGCTCACCCTGCAGTACCCAACAAAGAACCCCATGGTCAGGGGGGGGGATATCCACCAGTATAGACTAATTGACAGTTGCCAGGCAGCTGGGAAGGCGTAGCATTTGCGGCGAAATGACTATACAGGGTTGAGCCGACCAAGTCGCATTCCCTAATATCTTCCACGCCACCCAGCGGACATTACCCAATTGCGCATCATAATGCGACGTCACGACATGATTTTCCAGGGTAATTTAGGTGGGCCTCGTCATGTTTAGATAGAGAAGGAGGAACCCCCCCCAATAAGGGACGCTTCTGAAACCGACATTGTAGACAGTTTAATGCTGGAAAATCGATTCGACTGCCGTATCGATGTATTCCAGTATTATAAACTTTCCATAGTGAGTTCTGTGAAATATAGTACTAGGTTTAGTTTATTACTAGTAGCTTGGCAATGATGAAGCAATGGAGACCTGCCAGTGCAAACTTGTAGGACGATTGGGACTTGCCCCCTCGGTCATTATCAGATCACGATCATGAAGCAATAGATTAAGGAAACTTGAACTAAGGTGTGTTGCATTGGGCAAGACCACCGCAGCCTCGTTCCAATTCAGCGGTCTTCATGGCTTTAGTGACGGCTGTTGGAGTTGAAAGACTCGCTGCTGGACGAGTGCTGGCTGCTGCTCTGCTGGGTGGAGCTGGAGCTGAACGAGCCGTTCTTGTTCTGGCCGCTGGCCTTGGTCTGCTCGAAGCTGTTCTGTCTACCACCATCCTGAGTCTTGGTGTAGTCAAACGACCCGTTACGGTCGCGGCCGCTGGCCTGGTCGACCGATTTGGTGTACTGACTGTCGGCTGATTTGGTGTTCTCGAAGCTCTGGGAACCGTGACGGTTGCTCTGGTCGGCCTTGGTGTGCTCAAAGGTAGACTGGTTGCCGCTGGCAGCGGCGTGTAGCGAATCGGAGGCGCTGCCGTTGCGACCACGGGTGCTGGCCGCCTCGTACTCATACCGCTGGTTGCCGTTGTTGGATTGGGTGTGGTCGTAGTTGGAGGCGCCTTGACGGTTGCGGGTGCTCTCCTGGGTGCGTTCGTAGTCGTTGTAGCCCTGGCTGCCCTCGCCGGCGGCGTAATTGAAGGAGCCATTGCGGTTCTTACCACTAGCCTGGGCGGCACTCGAATTATCGTAGCTGCTGTTGAACTTGTCGTGATCGTAGTTGTAGGAGCTGCCACCGCGGGCGTGGCTCAAGGCGCCCGAGTTGCCACCAGTGGGGGCGGCCAGAGACTCGGCAGTAAAAAGGACGGCGATGGTAGCAACGAAGGCGAGGGAGAACTTCATGGTGACGTTAAGAGCGGAGGAGGAGGGTGGGTTAGGGTGTTGGAAGTTTCAGTGGAGTTCTGATGCTGAAAGGAACAGTGGTCGTTAAAAGGTGCGGTGGAATGCTGTGAATGGCAAGCGGGTGACTGATGCTGACTTTGAGGAGGATGGTTCATGTATATTTATAAGAGTAGATGGTCAAAGCCCAGGGTACTAGGAGTCAGCATCGACCGAAGCCCACTGTACGCAAGTAAGGACGTGAACCTTGTTGGTTTTCAGCCGCCAGGCTTGGATATTTTTTTTTACACATCAAAGGGAGCCCGCAGCAAGCCCAAATTCTCGAACCAGGCCTAATCTGTTAGGTTGAGAGAACACTGAGTTCACTAACCTCACTAGCTTCTGGTCGATTCACCTAGATGACTTCCGGCAGAGCCGTGGCGCTGGCTCCACTGCAAGGCTTTGTCAGTGACGGATAGTCATTTACCGCCCAAGTGAACCTCATGCGTCAGCCTATGCGCCACGCAGCGTGCAGGACAATAGGGCACCAAAGGCAATCCGGTCGAACATGGTAGTCCGCCCATTCGGGTTTCCCAAGCACACTAGGCAAGCAGGTAAATTGCCATCCTTGTTGCAAAAGCAATGCTGGTAAACCTTATGGAAGGAGAGGATCCTTTTAGGTACTATAATTGCTCGCTTATATTACTTCATGGACTACCGGGCAGGGATAGTGTATACGCACCTTGCCCTACTGGCACAGGGAGTGTGACAGGAAGTGCTAGCATTGGCATCCTACACCTCCTCCTCCCCCTACTTCTGCACATGCAAGCCCCGCAGCAAGCTAATCCGCTTCCATTTTTCGCAGCTTGCTCCCTTTCTAATGCACCTGCAAACGCAGCGGCAAGAGGATGGTGAAAATATTAGTCACCTTTATCGTGGCGTTTATACTCTGCGTCGAGAGTGCAGAGTCGTATTGGAGGAGACCTTCGCCTGCCTGTGTCGGTGTCTGTGTATACTATTTTCAGCCGTTTAGTCACACCGCAGCTGAAACGCTGAGCTTGGCGGGTGCGATAATTTTGGCATGGAAGTGAACCGCGGCCGCTCTGCCCACTGGGTCAACAATGAACCTACCTCGCTTCTTACACAGACTTTCGACTACCGGCACTGAAACCAAGTCTTCGTCCCGTCGCTGAATACTTACACGGCTGCACTGGCTAGACCGCTCTGCTGCCATTGAACCGGTGGTATACCCTAATCGTATGCGGTTAAGATCTACAGCTTCTCCTTAAGCAGGTGTCGACTTCCGCTTATGGAATGGGATTATTCGGCCGGCCTTAGAGATAGAGGTTAGGCCTTAATACCTAATACAAATCTAGTTATCAGTGCGCCCCCAAAGACTTCCATACATCTCAGTACTTTAGAGCCGTGTACCAGTAGGCGCTACCTTTTACTTTATGTTGGTGACCATGACACGTCGATATGTATGTATCACAACTTGTCAACTTCTAACGTCTCTTTGATAGGCTCAGTTTTAACGTGACAGACATAACCTTATAGGCCTCTCGACATTGATCAACCCTTATGCTCACCATTTATGTACTACCAATGCACCAATTAGACCCTTACCACGTGTGAGTTCGGGGGGGGGGGGTGACTACTCGAGACTTCTATTGACTGCACTATAACCCTTTGGCTGACTCCAAACCGGGCTTGCGTTATTCTTAACACAGTGCATCAAGGATGTGCCACCCAACACTTAGCATCGCTAAGTGCGAGCCATTTTGAGTCACTGGCGTTCCGCCTCAAACGATCAAGCTGATGTCATTCGGACTTTAACAGTCCTGGTGGGAAGGACGGAGGTTTATTTCGCATTGCGTAGACACTGCAACCCTCATTTGTATGGTGGCTAGCCAATGTCCGTTTATAAAACTCCTAGTGGGAAAAGGGGGATGGGTGTCATAAAAATATATGCTCTGTAGTATTCTCAAGAAAGGGGAAGGGGCGGAATTAGTCATCTCGCTCGGTAAATCAATTGATCCGTGGGCCTAATCGAGGTCAGACAGCCCTGCCCGCCCACTTTGGCGCGCTATTGTAGCTTTAGGCAAGTTGGACAGAGTAATCGTACATCTTTTTTGTGCCACGGTCTCTCGCCACACCGCTCCAACCCCCTCCTCGCTCAGCGTGCATTATCAGTCAGTGGTATTTGGTATGGGAAATGGGGGACAAGGGTGAGATCTACTAGCCTGGGGATTGCAGGCTAAATTTTCAGAGCCTGACTCGCCTCGTATACAAGTTGCGACCGGTGCGTGCGCGCTGCTGGTAAGAATAGCTGATTGATAATTTGTCAGCTGCACCTAGCTTCAGCACTAACCTTATTCGACTCAGGTCTGGGCGTGAGAAAAGGGTATTACTAATGCCGACGGTAGTTCCCTACGGTTAGCCTCTAATAGTGTGGTTCAGGTACACTGTGGAGGGGATAAATGTTATTCCCCCGCAATTCGGAGGTAGGTCGGGACCGACAACTAAATCATGGCATAGCATGGCCTTGGCAGTAAATTTCGTCATAGCTATATTTAGTGTGGTGGAAAGGGACGAAGAGTAGGCTGCACTGTTTGGTCTCCAAAACAAGATTAGCAGCGACGGCCGGTATACACATCAGACTTGGCGATAGTCTTCAGTGTCTCCGTTGGTAGCTCGTTCCAATCACACCGACGATGTGCAGTGTTAATCGGAAAAGCCATCTTGTAAAGCCACCTAACTCCGTAACGGTCGCTCTTGGCTCACAAGGTTCCTCAAGTAAGGCTGCTAAGGATAAAAGACGTGGCGATCGAAACCGGCCATAGTAGATTACCAACCAAAGTGGAATGTTGTAACAGGGTGTTTGTAACCTGGGGGTGGGAGTCCAACGGTAGTCAAACGCAATCGGGCTTCGAAGCACAAGGTTTTAGGTCGTCAGTATTTACCGGTTTACTAGACATCTCTGGTGTTAACCTTAGCTTATCCATCCTGGACCACATACAAAGAATACTCATTACAGGGTGTTTCAGAGAGGTTCGTTTCGAGCATCCCAATCCACTCGACGGGCCTTGGCTAGCAGATTTCCCCTTCCCCAGTGACCATATGATCCCGGTTACGTGGTGATATGCATGTGAACCTCCATAAGCATCCGAGTTGAAATATCAGAGTTTGGCACCCAGCTAGCATTGATTTTCCTCCCATCTCCAGGGTGGAAAATAAGTCCGACGGCGTATCCTTAACACTAGGACACTCCGAACTGGGTAAGTGGAGTTTCATTATCAACGTACACCCTAGTCGGTGATCTTATCGCCGAGGTGCCCACGATAACCGCGTACTACCAAGGATACCTTCTTGGCACGGAGGAATGATGAGGCGGGAGGTGTAGAAGCCGCTCTAGTCCGCCGCTACTTTGAGCCTTTCGAAGGGTGTTGTCGAAGGGAATCAGGGTGCCTATGTAAAAGAGGGTGGTGAGGGGGGAGGACTTTGGGTAGATAAAGCGGAAACGATGTTGCTCAGGGCCTAGGCGGTACGTATACCCTTTTTGGCAACATATTAGTTGGTTAGAGGGACTAAAGTTTACGATCGAACCCCGGGAGCCTTGGTTTCGTCGAGTCCATTAAATGTATACGATCAACTGTTATATTTTAACTGACTCAATCTAATCAGGCTTCCCCGATCATACCCCAAAGCCTATACGGATTAAAGCATGTCGCAGCCAAATAGGAGGTACGAACGACCACCGCAAGGCCGTGAGGAAGAAGGAAGGGGAGAGTCAGTTCGCCACAATGCCGCCTTCTAGGCAAGATAAAGATTATGGCCATAAGCTTTAGGCTTGGGGCCTAACCCAGTTACATGGTGAGAGGGGACGTGTGGCGCGTTCACTGCCTCTTTCCCCCTATTCCGGTAATCCATACTGAACGTGCCAATCAACACCACGCTCGTCACTCGCCTTTTTCTTTTTTTGGTTCGCCCTTCCTTAACCCTCCCCCTCCTGGGCCTTTGTCCATCGGACATTGACGGGTCCCAGTGGCTCAGGGGCTCTTACTGCCACCAGGATTCAGACGAGACAAACTGGAACTCAAAAGCTACGGGCTCTGTTTAGCCTTAGAGTCGCCGAAGCGTGAAACCGAGCCAACCGGCTGGTGTCACCACAAAGCCCCGGGGTATTCCGATGATCCAGTGTCAATAAAAGGAAACTCCGGGATAGCGGAAATCCGGTGGACCCGCCGGGCGAATGATCGTCGCTCGGCACAGGTCCGAACGAATGGATGACCATGCAGGTTCAACGTTATGGGCCTCACGGGTGACTTGCATCCTCGCTCTGCAGCCCTGTCACCGATGGTGTCCATTGGGCCTCCTCCCTTGACGCCACCATCCTATCCCAGGTATTGGACATTTGGGTGGCGCTGGATAGACCCTCTGGCCCTCACCCCACCGATCCTCTCGCCTCCTTCCTAGGATTATGTCATATGCTAATCGTGCCACCCCTGCGCACCTGAATGTAATTAGGGCACTTCCGATTTAGAAACCTGCTGAAGTTTAATTATTGGTGCCGAATGAAAGTATAGAGCGAATGACTTTGGAGGGAGAGGGTTCGGACGTTGTTACCCGCCTCCATATCTTATCCAACTGTCCACGAGAAGGATAGGCAGTTGCGGGTGATTACAAAGGTGACATCGTCGGGCAACTGGATACTCCAGGAATCGGCTATCCCTTATACAACATATACATGATCCGAGGTGATGCCCGCCGCCACTGCATTTACGTATGGCTCCGGGTCGGTTTGAGTGCGGTCCGATTAGGACAACAGCGGTATTATATGAGATGATTATGGTCCAGAATATCTGCTAAACCCACTCCATGCACCCCAGAATGTTAATACTGGTCTCGGTCACTGACCCTATCGTGGCTGGTAGGTTGCTTATGGTTTTAAGCAACCGGTGGCCGTTTTCATAATGACATACACAGGGAAGGCCGTTCGCCTGCAAACTAGTTGGTTTATGTCAAAGAGCATAGTTACTCGTCCTCCTTCGTGGCATCACGATATCCCCTTGCGTAGACGAGGTACGGGTGGAGAAGGTCGTGTCGACCTGTTTTATTTTGACCGAAAAGCTAAAGTAGTTCAGCTTGTCTCTTATAGTCGCTTTTCATAAAGATCGTCCCCTATTAACCAACGACTGCCGATGATTCCTCTTCTCCGCCGTTCTCCGTTGCAGCAGTCAACCAGGGAGTCAAGCATAGAGAAGAAAGGGAAAGGTCGTGAGACCCAACCCCGAGCGCCTCCATGGGGCCTTGGTGGTGGAGGTGCAGGAGTCCAAATTTTCGCAGTCCCTGCTGAACAGAAAAAATGCAAAGTGAGAAAAGCAGGATGCACTGATATAATAAGCGGAGGGATGTACCGGAGCCGGATGGAGGGGACATGTTCGTGACCAACACGCTGCGCCCCTGACCCAGCTAATACTGGCAATCCCTATTGAGTTATGTAGGTCTAGCATGTTCGACTGGTAGGCCAATGACCTAGCCAGCCGTCGACATTGACACGGCATTAGAACGGGCACCAAACAGCGTAAAGTAACCATGGCGGCCTAAAAAGGGTCCAGTAGATACGGCTACGCGCAGATTTACAAAGACGAAATATTTCACGGATAAAAATAAAGTGGAAAAGCCGGCCATACTGTAGGGCTCAGTGACCATTCGTTGGCGGGCCCGACCCTCCGTCCCTTTTCCCGCACGACAATCCGCTGCCATAGTGGTCTGTGCCAACCTACTGGTCGCCGGTGTTGTATTAAAGTCTCTTCCCCAACGCTAGTCTCAGGCTGCAATGACCGGATGGACGGCAGGTAGGAAATACTGCCCCCCCCCTCGCTCAGCTTGCTGCTCTATCGCAGCGCATGCCATGGGGTTTAGACGTCGATATACCATTTTCCACTCCACAAATTACCTATCAGCATCAGAATTGGGGGGGGCGGTTTAATCAATCGAGCCTCGGTAGCAGACTGATGGGTCAGAGTGAGGGGCAACAGGATATCACTACTGTACTCTTTTTTGTATTTCCCTCGACGGTGCCACCTTCTGTAGGGCCTGCCCTGCCTCATTCGCCCCCGCAGCCTGACCTTACGGCCAACCTGCTGCTGAACACCAAGTATAGATAGTCCGCCTGGGGGATGGGGTGTGGTACGCGGGGTGTAACCCCACCGCTGAGGGTCGCCAACCGAATGGGCTCAACGCGAGAGGAACGGCGGCGGGAAGAGACCAGCAGAGCGAAACAATCGCCAGGCCAACCAGTCGGGCGTAACCGGCGCCTTGTCCGCCCCTAAAACTTCCTCACTCCACTAGTGGTCGGAAAATGACACTACTGTTGGCGTCTGCTGCGGCGCGCAGCCCCTCTCCCCGCTCACCAGATCTCCGGCCCCGACGCTCTTCCTTGCCCCCTGGGCCCGGTCTAGTGAATGGCCTCCCCCTCCGCTCATTACTTTCCTGGACCGTTATCTTTCTCCTTTGTACCCTGTTCCTCACCACCGAGGTAGGTTGATCCCTGCCAAGACTTCGCGATGTCTGGAGGATTCAGCCAAAGGGGGGAGATACAAGGACCTTGTATAGGGGGAAGTCGACACCGACCTAGCGTAGCAGTGGTCCAGGAACAAGGCATAGGGAGGTGCAGTAAGCGCCAAGAGACAGGGATGCACCAGGCCATTACTTCTCTCGCCGCCCGCTGGAGGCGTTGGAAGGGCAGGGAAGAGGTCTTCAGCACCAGCAGCTCCTACGGGCGCCTTTTGGTTCGGGGAAAAGGTTGGGCCGCAGACGAACGTGAGAAGTGGGAAGGGGATCGTTAGCGCATTTTAGTCAGCCTGGCCAAAAAACCAGAGTCGTGGGGCGCAGCGGGACCGAGTGTATCGAGGCACGACCCCAACGATTGGCCCGGGGAGCCGCGGTCTGATTAAGCGCCTAGTTGGATAAAAAGAGGGGTGGTGAGGCCAGAAAAACAGGGTGTCCGGAATCGCCGGTCCAATCGGCAACAGGGGGGGGAGCTCATGGCCTGATCGCACAATAACCCTCCTTCTCCCGCGGTGCCACCATGTTCCTCCCTCCCCATACCGGGTCCCGCGTTAAACGTGTGTGTGTGCCAGGTTCATCTCCGGGCCATCCCGTGCAAACATATATAGTCGGCAACGCCCGCCCCTTCTCTTCAAGTTGTTCACTACCAGGATTCCAACCCTTCCAACTCCAGCCACCATATCTGGCGCTTTGTCTTCTACTCTTCTCCTTCCATTACCACACCACTCAAACTTCCGTCCGTGATTTCCTCATTCGGAAGCCCTATGTAGATACATATATATATATAATATTACCAAGACCGGCCTTGGCATCCATCCCCCTATCCCAAAATTTGTGAAATTAACTGACCTAACGCTTCATTCGTCAGGGGACTCAGTGATTCACTTGTACACCTCCCCCCAGCCTATCTATACTTCTCCCCGACCCCCCCCCCTGTGTACATGCGTGTGCCGACGACCCGGTCGCCCACTCCTGTCCACCCGTCCAACATTTAATACACCGTCAGCGACCCCCCCCACCAGCCTTCTACAACCCGCATCATGGACGCCAATTACTTGAACCCCAACTTGCTCAGCTACCTGCTCGACCAGTCGGCCGGCCTGAACCCGCCCGCCGTTGCTGCCACGCCCAGCTACGCTGTGCCCGACAATGGTGAGCTGTACCGCCAGCTGCTCACCGAGATGATCAATCATCCTGAATACAACACCGGCTCCTTCCTGCTCGACAGCAGCGAAGGTTCTTCACCCCTGGTCGGGTCACCCACCCTGCTGACCCCGTCCAACCCGACGGCCAGCTTCGCCCCCTCCGCCTTCAACATCAGCTACGGTGGAGCCATGGCCCCCACCCAGGCCCTGCCCGGGTCAGTCAACATGTTTACCCCCTCCGGACTCCCCACCCCAACCTTTTCGACCCGCCCGGCACTGTCGATCGACACCACTACCTCGGCTGGCACCATGGCGGCGACCAATGTCACCCGTCCCGTCGCTGGTCCCTCGCCGAACCTTACCAAGGTTGCCGTCAGTAATGACAAGCCCTCAGGTGACCGTATCCCTTCAGCGTCCCTTACATCGTCGGTGTCTTCCTCTCCCACCGCCTCCTCCCCCACCGCCAATTCACTCAAGCGTGCAGCCAGCGCCCTAGATGAGGACGAGGTGGTCGATATGAAGCAGTTATCGTCCAAAGAGCGTCGCCAGATCCGCAACAAGATCTCGGCCCGCAACTTCCGTGCCCGCCGCAAGGAGTACATCACCACCCTCGAGGGCCAGGTCAGCGAGCTGCAGGACGAACTGGACGAGGCGCATGACTCGCTTGAGCAGGCCAACCACAAGTGCCGGCGTCTGCAGGCCCGCCTTGACCAGCTAGCCCTGGCTGTGGACCCGGCCCTGCTTAAGCTCGCCGTGGAGACCGCTGACCGGGCCACCGCGCTGCTCGAGCAGCAGGAGAAGGCCCAGCGGGCCGTCGCTGACGCCGAGGAACTTGCGAGCCAGCAGGCTGACGCCGACAACAGCAACTCGCCGTCATTACCCGAGACTGCGATCCCCGCCCACCACCGTAAATCCTCCGCCGCTACGCTTATGTCACTCCTCAACCTGTCCACTCTGCTCACGCACAGCAAGACTCCCGTCATTCTGCCCTCCTCCGCGCCCATCTTTGCCCTTCCGCCCCCCACTCCACTGGGTACCCACACCAGCGATAACGTCACCTCGCCGCCGCCCACGCCCTTCGCCTCCCCGGTACTCACCGCCATGTCTACTCCAGAGACTTTGGTGGGTGACGACGAGATTTTGGGTCATTTGGACGGCAGGGCCAAGGCTGCCAAGCTGACTTCGTCCCGTGCCAGTTTCTGCCACACCCCAGCCTTCTTCAGCACGCATGCCACCGCTACCCCGGTTAACAGCACGAGCCCCAGCCTGCGCGCCAAGCAGCTCCCGCATAGCCAGGCCGAACTGGAGTCTCTCGAGAGCACCTTGGCCCACCAGTTCCACAACGTCCTCTCCGCCTCCCTCGACCAGGTTGCCCAACTCCAGTAGAGGAACTGCACGCGACGCGAGTCACACCGACGCATTTTATCACCTTTTCCCCTCTCCATGGCATTGTTTCTGCTCCATAATATTTCGTTGCGCCCTTTCTGCCATTCTTTTTCTCCTTTTTAATACTGTATTATACGCGCCAGTCCATCTGAGTTCACTCTTTACGGCTGTTGACCTATTCAACACTCCTCTAAGTTTAATCATTTACCGCAGTTAGGTTATTTAAGACTTTGTAAGAAACAATATAGTAAAGCCTTATTATCCAAGTCTTAGACTCCCATTTTATTAAAAAGAAAGATAGGTCGATGTACAGAAGCCACATTGGCACCGCCTGGATGGCCGTTGGCGGCTTAACATGCCACGTTCCGCTGGATTCCTAAAAGTGGAGCGAGTCGGGGCCTAGGAAAGATAAACGGTTCGCTGCTGATGATTCCTAACCACATTCCAAAAACGAGTATCTGGGAGACGATGTCATCGGTGTCACCATAGCATCACGTCGATGAGCAGTACGTTGACTTCCGTGGGAAGGCCAAGGGGGAGCCTTGACTAGGTCATAGGCAATTGGCCCGGTCCAATTGCACGGGGGTTTACCAGAAGGGTAGACCGATGGAGCAGCCCTTAGCGACTAACAGGATCGGCAGTGTGTGACATGCATGCCATTAATAATCGTCCCTAAAAGACAGCGGAAAGAGGAAGTGTATGTGGGTGTGTGCTGGAGAGGGGACGTCGAGGCAGCAATGATGTGAGGAAATTATTACGGTGGAAAAGGGGATGTCGACCCAACAGCGAGGGGTGGCAAGCACGCCTGCAACGACATCGACGGGTGCGGACTCACATGGAGGAAAGATAGGGTGACCTGGCCCTCGAGTTGGATGCTAAATGGGAAGGGGGAGAGAGAGAATGGCGTTGTCCCCTGGAGCGACCGGCACGCTAGAACTCATCAGCGCTGCGATCAGGGTCCTACGTGCTAAAGGGGGTGAGTGAAAGAGAGGCCCTGTACGGGGGAAATGGACATCCGGGTCTCAGGGGTGGATGGTACTGACACATTCATGACAAAAGTGGCCGCAACCGATCGCGATGCCTGCAAGCAAATTCAGCAACTGGTGACGTTCGTCGCCTGGGTGGCATATTCTACGCACGTCAGGAGGTGGATCGTCGGGTAATGTATAAGCCGCATAAAGGTGAAGCCAATGAGACGGGGTCGCGCGTATTTGCTAGAATAGCCCACGAAGAGGGCCAGGTGGTGTCTGTACTACTGAATGTTCAGGCGAGGTGAAGTACGCTGCTGTCCTTCTCCTCTCATCCGTAGCCTGGGAGATACATTGGGCTCGCTCCACATGCCTACCTCTGCACCTTGTGGCCTTGGATACCGGAGCCACCATCCGTAGCGGGGCCTAGCCTGGCTGATACATTGTGGCATCTGAATACCGGCGACACGTGGACCGATTGCCGTTTAGGAGTGCAATGAGGTACACTCCTTCCCTACCCTTTGCATACCCGCCGTGGGGCTGTGAATAGCCCAGTGGTGAGCGAGTGGAGGTTTTAGTAGCCCGGCCACGGTGTAAAATGAGGGTGGGCCCTGCAACGAAGTGGAGGAAAAAAGGGACTCCGGTTATCTAGCTATGATTCCTGCAGGTGCCGCGTCCAATCGCCAACAACCTTGCTGTCGGAGCGCTTTTGAGTCACTAAACCTCGGTGTGTCTTCTTTCGGAGTGTTTCTTATTATAATCCGACCCATCACGTTTCGTTTCAGGACCTTTACAATCCGAGCGCCAGTTGATCCGGCGACTTATTTATCCGTGACGCAGAGGGGTGATGCCGAAAATGGGGATGAGAGGGGTCAGGAGGGTGACTATACCTCGAAGGCACCCTCTTATCTATTCAGGTCGGTTACCGCCCAATCTAAGTAGCCCACGGCTCAGCGCTTGCCCTGCCCCTCCTTAGACACGCAGTTTACCCACGAATAGGGAACAGGGTCTGCAACCAGCGCTGTATTCGCCCGCCTTAAAATAATGAACTGGCGACCTAATCCCTGGGCCGGCGTTCACACCGCCGACATAATTGATGACGACTGGCACAAGTAAGGTAGTAATAGGCGGTAAGGTGATCGAAGGTAGATAAACGTCGTCGGCAAATCAATGGAAGTACCCGGCAGCCGACAACCCCAGAATATTCGGCGACCATTCTGCTTACATGTAGGCCAGCAAGGCACGTCCGACTTCTAGCCCCAAGGCACCTCACAGCTGCCGTCCACCTTCCAGGGAAAACAGAAAAACAAGGAGACGAGGGAACAACCGACTACCTTCGAACCCCCTGAACCGATAGCCTAGGCTACATCCCGTCTCCTGTGACCCGATCTGGGAGGCGACAGCGGATCGCTAGGGAAGGAAGGGTTGGATCCCCCTTATTTGAGGTTGGAAAGCCTACCCTCTCCCAGGTGAATCCCGCGCAAGGGTTTCCCTTGACACCGACCAGTACGTTCGATTTGTTGCGTTCCGCTCACCGCCATAGGTCACCATTGTTTATCGTTTCTGACCAGGCGACTACATTTCGTTACTGCATGTAAGGGATCCCGCATCTACCAACGCGTACGCCACAAAGAAGCGCAGGTCCGTTGTCGGTCAACGCCGGGGAACAACTGCCTACTTCGAACTTGAACGTTGGTTACCGTAGGGCCCCACGCCATGGCAGGCTCCGTCAACCCTGCAGTTCAGAAGTACCTTGAGGAGGTTGCACGACTTAAGGCTGAAGCCGCCGAGCGCGCCGCGGCGAAGGAGGCCAAAGCCAAGGCCAGTGAAGGGGCACTGCCCCCCGGTATCCACAACGTCCAGGGCAAGGTAGGTTGAGCTATGGATCACTCCAGTAGCCCCTGTGACATGGCAAAGGGCGCCAAAGGCTCGGAATTCAACCATAACCCCCCCCCCCTAGCGAGAGCTACCGAAGGCCTACCGTGGCACGCTGCGTGGAAGGTGTAGTAAGGAGGGGGCGGAGTTGAATCCTTGAATTACGACATTGTAGGCTAGCCTGTTGATCTTCCTAACCTCGCCCCTCCGCCAATACGTAATTACTCCCCTGCAATATCAGTTATCGCTGGTCCTACCCGAACCGCCACCCGAGCCGGCGGCCGAGGACTGTTGTGGCGGGGGCTGTGTTCCATGCATCTTTGACACCTACCAGGACGACCTGGCAGACTACCGGGGCGAAGTGGCCCGGCTACAGACGCTCTGGTCCGAGCGGCAGCAACCACCCGCTGCGGTCCAAACGGTAGCTGAGGGTGGATCTTCGGCCTATCCGGTCACCGATGTCGAGGACCTGATACGGGCAGCGGTCGTCAAATCGGCAGCCTCAGCAAGGCAGAGGTTATCGCCCAGTCGCTTCACGCCGTTCCGCCTTGTCAATGTGGAACAGATCAACCATGACACCATACGGTGGGTGTGCGAGTCCGTCATTGACAAAGCTGGCGATCAAGACGCTGATAACAAGATGGAAATAGTGCCGCTCCAAATCCGGGAAGGCCAGCACATTTTCATCCGGTAAGTTCGCTGTGGTGCAGTACGGCTACGCTCTCCTACCTCTCACCAGCCCCTGTAGAGTTACAGGTCAACGGACGGAAGGGAGGGGGGGATATATTTAGCGTAAAGCCGGGAATGGGAATATGAAGCACGGGTTACACTTCAACAACGGGGGGCGGGTCGCAGATCGCATACAGATTGACTAATTCATGTCTTTTTACCTTGCTTTCGCGACCACTGCGCCGGGTTGATTCGCAACTGGAATCTCCAGGGCGCTAGTTGAGGGCAAGTACGTGACCAGACCGTTCACGCCGCTGGCGAGCCACGCCCGGTCTCACCAGATCACGTTCATGATCAAGGTCAGTTGGCTTGAGCTCTTCTCCTATCATATAGGTTGACCGTCAGCCGCTGCGGGGCAGTATGAGCACCAGGCGGCGACGAGTAGGCCATTGCCTCCCCAGCCAACCCTTCACAGGTCGAGGTCTGGAAACCGTCACGAACTTATAACCGCCGCCTGAGACTGATTAATTACTTTATGCATTCGCCACTTGGAACAGATCTACCCGAATCACCCTTACACCCAGACCCTGGCGGCGCGAGCGGGCGAGGATACAGTCCTTCTACGCGGTCCTATATCTGGCGGTCCCCAGCGTGACCTCCGTGAGGTGAGTACCCGGCTGGCCCAACTTATTGACCCCTTCACCCTCCTCCTCCTCCTCCTCCTTCAGCGCGGTACCCATTGTTCACAACAGCTAGGCGGATCGTAGCTGTAGTGCAAAAAAATACATTCCAGCGCCCGGCTTAGTATCTATGGTCTAATCGCCAATCTATGTTCAGCAACGATTTTAACCTAGAGGACGGTTCCCACTACCATACTGGTCCATCTCTCCGTCTTTCCTCTCTTTGTTATCGTCCAGGCCCGACGTATCGTCTTCTTGACCGCCGGTTCAGGAATCATGCCGGCCTACCAGTACCTGGTGGAACTTCTGCGACGGCCGATAGACGGTGCTTTGTCATCCATCACACTCGTGTACTCGGCTCGCACGGTGGAGGATATCTGGCTGCGCGCTGAGCTCGGCGACCTGGCGAAGGAAGCGCCGCTGTTCGGTTGCCATTTCGTTCTGACAAAAGTAAGTGGATTTTGGACCGGACGACGCTGACACGGCACCTTTCGGTATATCAAGGGCGTTCCAATGGTGGCACACCTTCATCGCTGGCCGTCGGAAGCACACCTATATCCCATCAGTTGACTCTTCCAAGCGTATAGATTTAGAAGTGCAAGCTTACATAATCCTTTATCACTTTAGCTATAGCCCCCACCAATCTGACTCTTTAACCCACATCCGCTCCCATTCTCACGCTCACCTGAAACCCACCCACATTGCGTCAATGCCAACCCCCTTCGTGCTCGCTACTTCTGGTTACCCTCGTGATACTAGGGGCCCCAGCCGTCCCCACCCCTAAAAGCTCTACAGGGTGGCCAGTACCATGGTGGCTTCGGACGCCTCAACGCCGCCCGGGTGGCCCAATTTTTGGCCAAGGCTGGAACCCCGCAGCCAGATCCCCACGTCCCTATTTCTACCTCCACGCTGGTACGCCGCGGTCATGACACCCTTGTGCTGATCTGCGGACCCCCTGCCTTCAACCTGGACATCAAACACCATGTAAGCCGGTTCGGCGTCCCTGAATCAGACATATTTGTTTTCCAGTAACGTGTCGATGGTACATTAGACGGTTTGGCCAGATTTGCTGCCAACGTATAATGTCACGTGTATTAATAAATCGATCAGGGCGGTAGGCGTCGAGAACGTGTGAGCCTAGCCGAGAACCATCGCTATATCTTCAATAGGGCTCGGTGTAGCGAGGGTGGCGCCGGAAGGCCGCGCGTGGGGTAGCGAACGGGGTGGGTTGCCGGGGCGGTGTGATATTGGAATGGCGGCGCCCGTGCGGGTCGCGCCGTCCAGAATCGACGGCATATACGTCGGGGACATTCTCTTCACTGCCACTTCCGCTGCTATGGTCGTCGCTGCTCTCCGTGTACTGGCTGGGGCGCCACTCGGGGAAATTGGTTGCCTTGTCGTGCTTGATGACGAGCAGTCGTGGGTTGACGTAGGTCAGGTTGTACTCGGAGAACATCTGCCCAAACAAGACCTGCTTGTCCTTCAGCAACTCGACGTATCGGTGGGTGGTGTAGTGTAGCTGGGCGCCGATAGCGAAGGCGCCCGGGATGAGGTAGTACCAATTGTGACCCGTAGCCAAGTGAACCACAAGGACCTGGGCGGGCGAGAACCACCGGAACACATTAAGTGCAAGTAGCGGCGGGGTCCACATTTCGAGTTCCAATACCTCGCGCGACTGACCCGCCGAATTGCCAAAGATCCGGCGCCAGGCAGGCCACACCAATGACCCGTACCA
>JANBPT010000265.1:0-49554 GCA_027575765.1 Tieghemiomyces parasiticus
CCTACGTAAAATGAACGCGCCTCGAATACAGCCCTCCCCATAGTTACCCACACATACACTGTAAACCCCCCCCCCCCCTCCCTCCCTTCACTACGAACCGCGTAGCAATATGTTTCAAACGCGTGTGGGTGTGTGGGTGAAGATCGTCAAGGCAGCGTCCTCTCACATTGTTGGCTTAAATTCTCCCTTGGACACGTCTCTTCCCCGATTCTGTAGTACGTTGGCTTCCATACTTCGCGTGGTAACGTTTCGCCGGGTTTCAGGGGTGAAATAAAAAGGTGGGAAGAAGTATAAAATAAAGTACAGGAAAGGGGGAAATGGTCTGATTATAGTCATCGACCCTGTTTCGATGTAATATGTAGGTGTTGGTAGAAGCAACAAGGGATATTCTGACGCAAGTTAGTAGACTTAATACCATCGCACACTAATGGAATGGGTAGGAGGAATCAACACACACGGGGTGCGCTAACGGGTATGTAATATAATAGGCTTGCGGGTACAAATACACAACCTAACACCCGAATTGCGTTCGTAACTGTCAGGTCGATTATTGGTGGTCATAAGGTATGTATCAAATATGAAAGAAAGAGAGAGAGAGAAGGTTGGAAAAATCGGTGAGCTGATACCTACGAGGTGAGAATTGACCCAATGTCCATGGCTGCTCCTGGCCGTCGCTGCGTTTAAGGGACTGACCGATGCGGGATGGCGGTGGCTTGACCTAAAGTAGGGGTAGGAGAGTCCCAGACCTGAGACATCGCCGCCGTTATGGCGCGCGGTATTGGTGGGAGAGTAGGGAGGGTGTAAAAATCGAAAATAATAATAATATCAAGTTGGTGACTTACAAGTAGGATGAGCATAGGGAGATTGTGGGCCAGCCTTTAGGCCCAGTTAAACCTCATAAAGTTTTCCCCTCCTCCTCTCCAGACG
This sequence comes from Tieghemiomyces parasiticus, assembly GCA_027575765.1. Lineage (NCBI taxonomy): Eukaryota > Fungi > Kickxellomycota > Dimargaritomycetes > Dimargaritales > Dimargaritaceae > Tieghemiomyces > Tieghemiomyces parasiticus. Next base: position 928 of record JANBPT010000265.1, read on the forward strand.
ACCTAGCTTCACACACGAAAAGTACAGCATTTTTTTACGTGACGTTAAATAAACTGACTCCTCCCCCGCATTATCATCACTCCATCTCTCCCAAAGTCATAGTGCCTGTCCTCGCCGCTACCGCCACGGTGACTTCCCTACTGGACTCATCCCGAATATGTAAGGCCGATGATGCTTTGCGCTGTTTCAATGATCAGGCTTGTGATGGCGTCAAGGGGAAGGGAGGCGAACCGATCGGCTGTACCGTGGTATTGTTCTCATGGGGTGGGGGGGGGGTTGTATATTTTTTGACATTCCTTGGCATACTATGGCTTGACAGTAGGATCGGGCATGAGTTAATAGGCAAGAAGGATGGGAGACTGAGAGACAGTGTCGGTTAGCGACAACGGAATAGGTAAATTTTGAAGGACACATCATAATTCTCCATGGGAGTCAGGAAAACGGGCATTCGGGTGGTGGTGGTGGCGGCGGCAAAAATTAGCGTTTTATCATTAATACAAAGACCCGGACCTCACCCCTCCCCTCAGCGTCGGCCACACAGCCCGGTAAAAGTAGGGAGGAAAAGGGGTTAACCTTAATAAAATACTGCATAAGGGTGATTCTCTTTACCTGAACCGAGGTAGCCGTCGACCACCTGGGGACAGTTCGTCCGCCAACTTCGAAGGTGAGTCGGAAGTAGGCGCAACGTCGTCATTCTCATCGTCCGAAGATAGCAGGACCACGACGGTCTTGGCCGTAGCGGTAGTAGAAGTAGCCGCCTTGGACTTGGACTTTGCTGCAGGCCTACGTTTGGTCACTGGCGCCTTAGCAATGATAGTGGTAGCTATCCGCTTTGTTCGACCACGGATACTCCCGAGATCCCCCTTAGCCGCGTCGGAAGCTTCTCGGACAGACCGGTCCGGTGGCGCCAAACCCGTGGATGTGTCAAGGTTGCTAGGGTCGTAATCGTCTTCATCCATCCCGTCGCTATCTTCAAGTTTGACCTTGACTTTGGCCGATCGACTGAGGGCGGCACGTCGCGGTGGTGGTGGTGGTGGTGATACAGATGATGGGCTGGCATCGGGTGGTGAAACCGCTTCAGCCTGGCGTTTCCGGGACTTCCGGGCGGGAGCGGTTCGAGGCGGTGACGACACATACTCGTCGTCCTTGGGTTCGACCTTGGTTCGGGGGTCTGCCTTAGGCACGTCCATTGTGACCGCCGACCCACCACTGCCGAACGAGTAGGGATCAAATCGGTAACTATCCATCCCCGTCACTTTCATCCCACTCGCCTCCGCCTCTATCGCCTCCCCCTTGTGATCCCCACCGTCACCCTGTCCGCCAAACTCCAACGGCTGGTACTGTCGATTCTTTTCCGCCTTAACAATCCCGAGCTCCCGCTTCAGCTGCAGATCGTCGACAATGGTCGTCTGGCGCTTAAGGTGCTCGCGACTCTCACCGATCGACTTTTCCACCATACTTAAAATGGCGTGGGGCTCTTCCTTATCCACAAACAACCTCACCGCTTCGTTGAGTTCCTTATCGACAAAGACTTCGAGGCTATCACCGTCCAGAAACTCGTCAATCAGGTCTTCGACGCATACCGCATCGGCATCCGGGGCACCCCCGGACGGTAAGGAGTGCCGCTCGGTCCCCCCTCCTGCCACCCCCGTTCCGTCCTCCGTCGTCATTTTCAATGGTTTGGCCGTGGACACGGTCGCAGCCGACGGGGGACGTAACCGGAAATAGTAGACGAGGTCGCGAGGGTTAGCCACGCGACCCGTAAATGCCATACCAAACCGTTGGGGATTGAATGCCGTGTACCCGCCACTATAATTGACACGCAGGCGGATCAAAGGTAGTCGCATGGCTTCGAGCTCAGTGGGAAGCTCCAATTCAGCCTCTTCCTGCTCCGTTACTCCGCCGAGGGCCTCCCGCCACTGGGCTTGGGCCCGGTCGATCATCTCGTTCACCTTGGTCTCCAGAAATGCCATCGTGGCCTTCTCATCGAACGGCTGGAGGCCCGGTACGTCACGGAGGGCCACGTCCTCCATGATGAAGGGCCGGACGTACCGGAGCCGCACTTTGCTAATATCGTACTGGTGCGGGCCTTGAATGGTGAGGAGGGCCACGTGTTTGACTCGGGCCTCGCCCTCACACAAGGACGTGGCCACCGAGGATCCCGGCTGAGTGATGGCGAACCCGCGGGCCGAGTTGGGTTCCGGATCGATCCGGCATTCGTGTTCGTGGCCCCACATCACCAGGTGAAACCGCGGGTCCAGGAACTCTTCGGGTATATAACAGGTCGGGCCATGCTGGACGCGGTTCTGGTGTAGCACCATCAGGTTGAACCACGGGTCTTCAGGGTAGCCGGCCGCCGCGGCAAGTGGTGATGGTGATGGAGGGGCAACGGTCCGGACCTTCTGGGAGGTAAACGTCCGGTGCAACCGTTCATCACGGATGTTACCCAAACCGTACAGAGCCAGGTGGGTAGTGCCCTTTTGGAGCAAAAGCGGAACTAGATCGACCTGGTCGACGCGGGGGGCCTTACCAAAATAATTGATCAGACCCGTCACGGATAGAAGGTCGATGGCCGAGAGGTTGCCGTCGCCCGTGGGATCGTCGTGGTTTCCGTGAATCGTGAAGACCGGGATGGCCACATTGAGGTTGGGGTCTTGGTAGTTGACCGACCCGAAACTATTTTCAAGGAGTCGGGTTGCGTCGCTGCGGAACTGGATCGCGCACGGCCGGTCGCCTAGGCAATACTCCCGGAGGAGGCGCATGGTGGTATGGAGTGTCTTTCGTGAGGGGCGGTTATCGTGGAAGAGGTCGCCTCCTAGGAGTATCATGTCGACCTGGTATATAGTTTGAACAAAAAAAAAGAAACATTGGACGATGGGTAATCGAACAAAAAGGATGTGTTAGACCGGGCAGAGAGAGAGAGAGGAGGGGAGTTAGAGCGGCCAGCCAGGTGCCAATAGAAGCGGTTTTAGGTGACGATAAAAAGCACACACGACGCTTATGGAAGCACTCTTCTCTTCCTCAACATAACCATCTTCCCGGTAGACCATGGCAGAGCAAGGTGGAATATCCAACCAGGCCAGAGGGATGGGGGGGGGTCAAACATTCTATCCAGGGTCTCTTACCTCCTGGTCTCGGGCAACACGTAGAATCTCTTCGAAGGCCAAAAAGGAGTCGTCGCCGCGAATCGGGTCTTTCTCCATATAGCCCAGGTGGTTATCGGTGGCCAGGAGGATGCGGAACGCATTACGGTGGTCCTGGGAATCAGCGACCACGCCCTGGTTCATCGTGGTCGAGCTACAGGGGTTATCTGTGTGTGTGTATGTGTGTGTGTGTGAGGGGGGAGAGAATGTTGTGGATGTAACGTGGTGGTCCTTGGCTGAATATTAAAGGGTGAATCAATGGAGATGGACTAGCGGAATGGGGAGCGGGGAGTGCATTGGTGAGCCAAGCAGTCAATTGAGCAAGAACCACTGAAGTGCAGTCCAGGGAGGTGGCGTTCCAACTAAGCGAAGCTCCGATTTTTAGGCCAGGTTTGGCGCTGCGGTCAATTTCCCATTATTTACGTTACACCAAACTTTAGTAGCAGCAGCGTTAGCCACCACTTTATCCCGGTAAGGTCCTTTGAAAGTGGTGGCGAGGTAGGGTGGGTGGGGTGGGGGGGGGCGCTCGACAGTCTTAACTTTTAGGGACTGGTGTTCCTCCTTAATAGCGATACGCCTTGTGTATGAGATCCACCAATAGTTTTTATTAGTGCAACGGAGACGGGATCCGATCAGTCCGTCGGCAGTCACTTGTATAATCCACCGTTATTGTGGACATACTGACCGGTGAAGAACTTACCCTTTCCGACGACCACGCAAGTCCCGACGGTAGGTTAAATTGATCCCGCGCTCGGCCATTTCCTGCTGAAGCGCACGGGATTGATGGTCGTACTCCTGGCTCTCATAATTTAGCACCAGCTCCTTTAGATGCTGCTTCTCCCGACGGTCAGCCTCCTGCTTAACGACCGTATTAGCCACGAACGGCAAGGAAGCCGGGACGTCCATTTGACGAGCCTGGGGTTTACTCCCACGTTTGGTGAGGAGAGTATACGCCACGACATTACGATCACCACCACCACCCCCAGTTGGGACCGCAGGGTTCGGGCCGTGGAAGGATGCGGAGGCGGTCTCGTCCAGCACGATGGCGCGGTCGCGTAGAGAAAGTGGGATGTCTACGTCGACGGTCGTGGGGCCCCCGGACCGACGGGGTTCCTGCTGCTTACGTGCCGTTTCCATGCTTTCGGCCACCATGCGTCGAAGTTCCTCGTTAAACTCGGCGTCGGCCGCCGCCTGCCGGGCCGTTTCCTCGTCGCGTTGTTGCCGGAGCCAGGCCAGTTGGCGTTCCTCTTCGGCACGCTGGCGTTCGTAAGTAGCATCGTCCACCTCATCGTCGTCGTCTTCATTCTCGTCATCATCGTCATCATCATCATCATCATCGTCGTCGTCTTCATCATCTTCATCCGCTTCACTCAGGTCGGCCGCAACCTGGTCTGACTCCACAGCTGCGGGCGCCGCTTCATCCTCGTCGTCGCTGCCAGTCTGAGAACCCGAAACATCGCAATCCGCCTCAGTGGTGACCACCGGGTGGGCGGCGCCCGGAGCGGTCGTCACGCCCTGCAAAGCGTGAGGTACAGTGGAATTATCAGCGGGTAGTGTCGTTTTCTCTTTCGTCGGGCCAGATGTGGACGTCAGTCCCATTGCCTTCCTCACCTTGCGAACCTCGCGGGCCATCAGCCGATCGTAATTGAATGCCGCAGCCTCGTACGTATCGGGAAGCTTGTACTTGGGCCGCAGACGGAACACGGTATCCTCCAGGGAGAATCTAATCTCGACGGGGACCGGGACGGGCTTAGCCAACGTATACAAAATGAGGTAGGCTAAAAACAGGTCGAAACGACCGCGGCCGTTGCCGCGTTGGAGGACGGCCCCGCTCGTGTCGAGAAGGATGCAGCACAGACGGATACGGAAAAAGTCGTGTGGAAGGTCGAACGGGGAGAGCGGTCGGGTCGGGTGTGGACGGAAACGGGCCCCGGGGATCCCAGCGGCGACGGCGGCAGCGGCGGCATCGGAATTGGCCACCAGGGTCGTAGGTACGTGGCCAAAACTGAGGATGGTGTAGAGCGTGTCGAGGATAAGCCGGGCCTCCACCACACGGGCCAGGTAGAGGTCGCCAAGGTAGCGCAGTTCGGTGATGCGGCGTTGATTATGACGGAACATATTCTGTTCGAGGCCTACGCGGATCCGCTCCAGAAGGTCATCGACGACGGCGGTTCCCAATCCCGGGTGGTAACGAGGAGCCAGGTCGGCGAGCAGTTTGGCTACCACCTCGACATTGGCGAATGGCACGCGGTCAATCTTGGTAAAAACGTGGTAGACGGCACCGAGCGTAGTCGGATCGTCCCAGTCGAGACGACGCAGCTGGCGGGCGGTAAAGGCGACGGTCTGTGAGGTGAGCCGGGCATGGACGAGGTCACGCACATAGAGCTCTATAACCGACAATGGGCGACGGGCCGCACGACCGGCCGTCTCGGGCGGGTTACACAGGTAGTAGGCGTTATCCAGCATCAGGGTAAGTCGGGCGTCGAGCGGGAGGGCCATCCGTTTGCGACGCAGCATCTCAAGGAGCTGAACCATGACGGCGTGAGTTTGCGGGTGACGGTAGAGGTAGCGACCACCGGGTTCGAGGATACCGCGGCAGGCCACCTCGACGGCATACTTGGAGAAATCGTGAATCAGGGTCTTGAGACAGTAGAGCGCAAGGTGCAGCGGGGCGACGCGGAATTTGGTGAGCTCGACAAGGTAGTGCACATTACGGATACGGGCCTCAACCCACGCCACCGCCGTGTCGCTCCGCACCTTGGCGAAGGTGAGCCGCCGGAACTGGGATTGCAAGGAGGCGGAGAGGGCCTCCAAAACGTCTGGGAAGAACGGATGGAGGGTGGCCGCCAGCCGGGCGTAGTAGGGTAGGATCTCGGCCCGGTCTCGCGGGATGGTCTGCAACTTCTCGACCAGCTTTCGGCGCGCCGTTTTGCTATTGATGAAACAGAATTCGACCGCAGCCTGGTCAATCAGCTCGCGGTTGTTGCGGAGTTGCAGATCAGCCAGAAAGTCGCGCAGACGGTGGGCCGTTGGACCGTTGGCGGCGGCGGCCGCAGCAGCAGCGGTAGTGGCAGTGGTAACCGCGGCAGTGGTACTCGTGGCCCCCTCGTCATCATGCGATGTGGGTGGGTCCGCGGGGGTAGGGGCGGCCAGATTGGGATCGTCAGTGGCGGCAACGTGGCCCGTTTGATTCCCAGGTTGAGCCAGGGCCACCGTGGGAGATGAAGCCGAATGGGGACAACGGGAGGCGTCCGGCCGGGTGGATTTGTGGTCCTGGCCCTCTGATGGGGCTAGCCGAGGTCCTGCGTCGGGCTGACCAGTCTCACGGCCCGTGGGCTGGAGGCTAAAGCGGCTTAATTCGGCCTCGAGGGCGACCAGTTCCTGCTCCTCGTCGACGGGGCGCAGTAGGACCTCATCAAGTTCTCCTAACCGTTCCATGGTGATGGGATCGACATCGGGTGCCATGTGGCCCCTCTCCTCGGAGTCTGACCCGGTCGTGGCGGCCATTGTGGTAATCGATTCGGCCGGTCCCTCGGTTCCGTTGGTACCTTTACCCCCGGGCTTGTCAGCGGCAGAAGTTGACCCGGTATCCCTAGTTTCGGCGCTGGTGGTGGTAATTGGGCCGGACTTTGCCTTAAGAAACACACCTGGGACCATGGCGCGCAGATCAATTACCTTTTCATAGAAATCACGCGTGTCCTCGTCTTCCCAGACGCAGTTCGGACCGACGCCATCCGCGCGGACCGATCCGCCAGTAGTGCTCAATGTGATGTCCACGTCGTCTCTGGGATCGTCGGCAGGTGGGTCGGGAACCGCGAGGTGGAGGGCCTCGGCTAGCCCGCTAATTAATTCCTGCAGCTTGTCACGGCTGCGGAGCAGGCGGGCATAGTAGGCTTCCTCCTCCTCGGTAAGGGTGCCGCGGTTGAGCAGGCGGGTGGCGTTCTTCCGGTCAAGTTGGCGGACGCTCTTGTAGTGCTTAGCCAGACTGGCGGTGAGAGACTCGTAGTAGGCGGTGAGGGTCTGGCGGACGGCAGCGCGCTGGCGGGACAGTAGTGTGGCGAACTGGGCCTGGGGATCGTCAGTGGCCCGCGGAGTGGGGAATGCCGAGTCGGGATCGGCCTGCAGGTGGGCTGCGAGGGCCTTAGCGAAACCGAGGGCCAGGCTGGTATTGAGGTGGGTGGAGCGGTCAGCGTCGAAGAGGTCGTGCACGACGCGGGGCATGACTCCGCCGTGGGTGGTGGTAGCGTCCCAGGCAGCCGAGGTGGCCGCGGCGGTGACGGAGAGTCCTGCGACCTGGCCCATGAGACTTTCCTCGAGCCGGGCGGCCGCGGCAGAGGAGGCCAGGATGGGCAATCGAGCCTCGAGGCCATAGAAGAGGCCCACCAGCCATAGCTCACCGCACAGCCGGAGCAGGGTCCGCTGGCGGATCAACCGGGTCGCTTCGCTACGTTCGCGCTGCTCGGTAGTCAGCGATTGTAGCTGGGCGCGCGTGGGAGGGGCCAGGGCGGTGACCAGTCCGCCTACCAGTTGCGGCGTAAAGGTATCTGGGAACCGGGCGTGGAGCTGAAGAATTACGTCGACGGCGGCGTTCAAGTCGGTGCGGGAGTGGCATTTGAGGACGCCACCCTCGAGGATAGCGGCCACGATCTCGCTGACATACTTTTCCAACTTGAGGGTGGCAATGTCTCGGGACAGCGCGTCCAAGGCATCGGCACCAAGGGACGACTTGCATTTTTTGACGAAGCCCGTGTTCTTTTTGATGTTGGGGTCCAGGTCGGCTGATGAGGGTTTAGATCCGTGCCAAGCCGCCAACGTGCGAGCACGCAGCTCCTCATAGTACTGCGAGGTGGCCGATATGGCGCCTGGGGCACTGAAGTTGGAATTGGCCTCGCCGAGGGGGCTCGACGCCATAGGGGCGAGCAGTTGGGACTGGGCTGGGGAATGGGAAGATTTAAATGGCGAGACGTGAGGAGGGGACTGCGTAGGAATGAGGGTGCCGAGCCCGTGAGTAACTGGGAAGGGTTGCAATGAGCGGTCCAGGTGATGAGGGAATGGCGATAGAGAGTATGGGAGACCACTTTGAATGTGGTGAAAGCTCCAAGCGAAGTACAAGTATTCTATTTTTAAAAGGTGGCGAGACTGGCTGTGGGTCAGGTGATATTCAACTCAAGCGAATTAGTTACTTGGGACTGAAATTGAATGTCTTCCAAGTAGGCTTCAATAATGGAGATTAGTGGTGTCGTGGGGCCGGGAAACCGTTTGATAAGGCCCATCCCCCGAAAATAGGCCACAGTGCTAGCAGCGCGGCTTGCGTTTCTACCTCTCTACCGCGTTTACCATTAGAGCTCCAGCCCGCACTCTGTCCACCTTGATTGAGCGCGGTGTGTGAGGCATCGCTGTGTATATTCTTAAAATCGGAAAATGCAGTAGGTTCAATTAGAAGGTGTAGTTAGACCAGGCCTTGCTATCCTTTCCCACCGTGTGGTGAGTCGATGACTAGGACGTTCCCGTACGAGTCGTAGGTTTCTTCAAGGGCAATCCCTGGCTCTATTGCCGATAAGACCATCGACTGGGACTGTATTAGAGATAGTACCTCTGTCTATAGATAAGTAGCTGACCTGGGCCTACCACAGTTCCCCTAGTATACGTCCCGGTCCAGCACTTGGCTACGGGGACACATATTTTCATCAATTGCAAGTTGTTTCTTTTTTTTTCAAAAAAAAAAAAGAACTTGCTGCCGGCCACTACCGCTATCAGGTACTGTGTGCAACCGAGTTCTTCAAGGGTGCCGCTAGCACTAAGTATTACATTATAAATATTACTGTCACCAGTGACCCGGCCCGTGCCTACCGATACGCACCATACCCTCGTCCCCAGGGCATCATTGCGGGTGACCGGGGTCAATACGTGCCTAAAGCAGACACACCTATGCCGCCTAGGAATCGCCACTTTCCGGGATTTAGCGCTGGAACTTGGGGGGGTTATTTTGCTGGATGGACCAACTGTATCGGTCGAATGGTATTAAGAAAAAGGTACCTGATTCAAAAACTTAATAATGACAAACTTACTGGAGACCTGTAATAAAGGCCAGTAGGCAGCGGGGACAGACAGACACCAGCAGGCGCTTCTCCGGTTTATTGAGTCCACGACGAGCTGCGCTGGAAAGAAGCAAGGAAAGTTCACGCATGAACTCTACAGGGGGAGCGCCTCGCAACGTTAAGCCTTTAATTGGTCATGACTTGGTTTCCTTGCAGGCTCGACCTCCGTTCATCCTAGTGTACACTGCCAAACCTTACGATGGAAGTACAAAACAAAGTGGCCTGGCCTGCGTACAGGCCTTATGATGCTTCGATCACAACGTGCTTGGTAAAGGCGCGTAGATCCAACTGTGCGACCTACCCCGCAGCTCGTAAGAGACATGGTAGCGGTGGCGTACATCGTCATCGTTTTTAAGGATTTCTATGCTAGACCCCGGACCAAACGGATCAGCCTCCCACCCTGGGCGGCGTCGATGCGGTGTGTTTTAATTGGTAGGGAACCGTGACGGGTAGTTTCAGCTTTGATGGTACCTAGAAGACGCCTAACAAGGCTCGCTACGTAGTGCTGGGCACGCAGGGGGACGGGACCTACATGCCGTGGGTGGACCTACGGAGCCTAGCCCGATGCAACCGCTAGCGACATCAACCGACCTCCACCACGTGTTAGCTGATAGGACCGGATTTGGAGCGGCCAACCGCAGCTGATACCTGCCAAGCCTTGGTCCACCCACGCCCTCGCTATGCCGAGGTACGGAAACGACGGGCAGGAACGGGGATAATATCCAAAGTGCACCATCTTCAGCACCTAGCCTGCCATGATGCGCTCGGCGTAGGGTGGTGGCGATTAAGGCCCACGTACCCGCCAGTGCGTTCCAGAATGATTCCGTGGGAGCCCGGGTGGGAAGGGCTAGGCCAGGTGGGGCAGGCGAGTCCTGATTAGGGGTGATGGCTGGTAGTCAGTCCTGGCAGATCATGTCCTCGTGTGCTGCCCGTGCGAGGGCCGTTTGGGCCAGCAGCAGGTCGGGACGTCCCCCGTCGGGTATATAACCCCTGGGGTCGTCCGCCCCTCACCATGCTTGGGTCATAGAATCCAGATCGACGCCGACTGTCAATACCCCACCTCGACTGTTAGTGTGCCCCAGTCCCAAGGTCAGTTTCTGAACTGGCTGTCGCTGCAGTGGCCCCTGGTCAACCACCATCCACCTGCGCTCGTAGGCATCGCATTACATTCTTGGCCGTGTTGGTTGTTTGCGGCTCTACTTGAAGGTGCTAATTTCGGGCTCTCTCCCCCCCTCCGCCTGCCCTCTCCACTTGCCACGCCCCGTCTCCCCCGCCTCATGTATTCGACCGACCGCTGTTCCAGTGCTGCATACCCACCTATGCCACCCTGCCCGCTCTTTACGCTCACCTCGGCCGCTATTCCCCGCCCTCCCCAACACTCGGGAGCGGCGTGCTTTGATCCGCCACCTCCCCCCGATCCCCTTGCAGTCTCTTCCAGCGGGCACTTTCGCCAGCGGAGATAACCCCACCGACTCCACCGCCGGCCAACCCAGTCTCCGCGTTGACCATCCCCCCTAGGTAAGTCACGGCTGCAGCTCTCGGCAGCGGGAGGCTGCCATTGCACCCCCGTCGCCCCTATCTACCGGCCCCGGGGGGTTCGGCGTTACTTGGGGTCTTCCCAATTGCAACTGTATATCTCTTTCAGTTGGCAGATCCTTCTGCCCGTCCCCGTTAGGTATTTTCTAGGAAGTGGGGGAGGCTTACCAGAAATGGACGGGCTGGACCACGCAAAACTCCAAGGTTTTCTGTCCGGACCGGGCGAAAAACGTCCGCACTCCGCATTATTGAATGGCTGCCACTCACGGTCTAATACGTGTGACCGCTGCCATTGCCCCCGCCCTTGCCTGGGCGTAGCTCATCCGCTCTTGGTTCAGCACGCCCCTGGGGTCCACCCGTGTCTGCAGCCCACCCGCCCTGGCTCGCAGCGCCAATCAGCGGTCCCCATTGGTGCCCACCTACCTGTTCAGGTCATTCCCTGGGCCGTCGCTTTCCGCCGCGAGATTGCTCAGCCCTCCCTGGCTAGGCTGCCCATAGCGTCTTCCCAGCCAAGAACGGGCTACTTGCCGCAGCAGGTTCCCACCACTTGCATTTACCCTTGCGGGCCCACCAGCCTGCCCCACCGCGGATTTTTGCGCTCTTCCCCACTCGCTCTCCCGCCCAGTGTTCCTGCGCCGAGAGGTCTCCTCGGCCGTTCCTGGCTGTCCTGAAATAGTGGTGGCACGCCAAGCATCCCCGGCGACCCTTTCTTGATTCCACACCCCTCCTGTTTTCTTGACACCTTTTCCCCCTGGCCTTTGTTTCTTCACGGCCCTGGCTTGTACGGCACCCGCCTAGTCGCCCCCCAGCAGTGGTTGTGACGCTATCTCTTTGGTATCTTTGGTGCTGTCCTGGGCTCCACCTCCCTGGCGTCTTGCCGCTCCCATCAATAGCTTGTGGGCTTGGCAATACCCTCGCGAGCACTTGTGCCTTTAGGCTTGCCGCTCGGTTCGATTTACACCGCCCCCTCAGCCTTATCCTTACCCCCGCCCTGACTGGCCGTGGCCATCGCTTCTCATCCCTCCTTGTCCGCATCGGCACCCAATTGGCTCACATTGCCAGCGCTAGAACCCTCCCCCCCCCGCATGCTGTAACCAGTGGCACTGAATACCTCCACGTGCCTAGTCGACGCCATTTTGGCTTAGTCACCATCAACCACTGCCTTACCCACCTGTTGGCGGGGCAGGCTTGTTCAGTAGCCCGGCTGGGTTATCCGCATCGCATGTATTTCTCCCTAGTCTTTGTCTTCTCGCCCCTCTCTCACATTTCTCTAGTTCCCACATCCTCATCTTTTTAACCTCGTCGCGTCCTCCTGCCGTTTCGTTGCAACCCACAGCCCCTCCCACCCACCCACCCCTGTCCCTGCATTGCGACCATTGGCCTTTTCGATCAGCGCACCTGCCTTTCACCTAACCGTAGCGCCTGCCAAGCCCGGAATTCTCGGCCGGCCCGATCACCCCTCCTCCTCCCACTCTCTCGTCGCACTGGATTTTAGATATCAGTCGGATTTAGCACCACCTTCCGCCGCGCCCCCGTCCCGTCTACTCTGTCCGCTTTACCTATTCCAACGAGACCGTCACGACCTGATCCCCCACCGCTGCCTCTCTGCATCCATGGGCGGGCTTCCTAAGGCCCCCGCTCTCTCGGGCCCGGCCCTCGAGAAGGCTCTCAGTTTTGGAGATACTGACCTACTGCACTGCACCCCACCGGAAGCTGACCCTGGCAGCCAGTTCGACTTTAGCTCCGCCCCGCCTGCCCTCACCGCCGCTCGTCTCGCCACCCCGCAGCAGTCCGACACAGTCTCTGAGGTGGGGGATCTCCACGCCCTAGCTACAGGGCTGACCTCCCCTCCGATGGCCGTCGCAGCCTACGCTGCCACCTCTCCCTTCCTGGGCACCGGCGCCGCCGACAGTTTCACCACACCCCTACTGGCTGTCAACGACCAGCCCATAAACTACCTATGCGAGGGGGTCAGTGCCCCTAGCCTCGACTTCATGCCGTTACTCAATTCGCCCCACTTTGGCACCCCCCTCCAGCCGCTCTTGAACTACTTTCCTGACGTTGCGGCAACAAGTCCAGGCCTGCCCACCTCTTTTTTGAATCCCTACACCGCCTTCACCCCGCACGCCACCCCGGCCATGCCCACCTTCAGCCACCAGAACCTGTTGTTTACGCCCCACACTCCCCTGGTCCATACCCCAATGATGCCCAGCGCTAACGACCTGGTCCCCGCCATCGAGTTCGACTCGTCGTACCCGGATCCCTCGCCGCACGACCCGCTGCACCCGCTGATCAGCCCGCTTCTCGCCAACTCTCACGGCACCCCGTTCAATTTACCCCTCAACTACTTTCAACCCACCCCCGGTGCCGGCTGCTACGACGCTCCTGCTGACCTCAACCCGAACGCCTGTATGTTTGCCCCGCTGGAGGATCTGACCAGCGGGGAGCCTGCCATGTTCGAATCCTCCACCCCCGACCGTCACCCTACCTCCTCCTCGCCGACTACGCCCGTCCTGCCCCGGCCGGCCAAGCGGCGAAAGTTGGGTACGAGCCGTCAGTCTGCTGAGAACGGTCGTGGTAGCGCCGCTTCTTCGGACCCCGCTACCCCGGACAAACCTCCGCGCCGCATGCACCCGTGCGACTACCCGGGCTGCACCTTCGTGTCGGCACGGGCTTTCAACCTCCGCACCCACCGGGCGACCCACAACCCCGAGGGATCCAAGGTTTTCCCATGCGACCTGTGTGATAAGTCATTCAGTCGGCGCCATGACCTTACCCGCCACAAGTCATCGCTCCACCAGGGCCAGCGCCAGTTTGAGTGCCACCACTGCCGGAAACCCTACTCCCGGAACGACGCCCTCCAGCGCCACCTGGTCAAGTACCCCGACGGTAACTGCCGTCAGGGATCAGGCTCATCGTCGCCGTAGTGTCGTCGAGGCGTGCCGATGGGCCGCCCAGGGCCGCGTGGCTCTCTCCAGCTGTCGCGTCTAATTCTATTCGATGGCCGTGGCGAGTTTGATTAGTAGTGAGTGTGTGCTTCATCAATTTCTCAGCGCCGCTGCGGTACACCTGCATCCCGCATATATTCACCTCCTGACCCTCTTTCATCTGCCCAACCCATATCCCACATACGTGGCTGTTTTATATTCGCCACGGTCCATTGCTTCTCTGCTTGGTACACTCTTCAATATCTATCCTTCTATTTGTTTTAGGACACCTGCCCCCTTCGAGCTCGCCCACTCCTTGTATATTTTCTGTCCTTTATTTTGGCCAACCTACATTTGTTTCGTGACTATTTAATACGCATCCTGACGTCGTTTCCGCTGACGTGAGCTCTCCATATAAATCACCCCAGTACCCACACTGGGGCCATTCATCATTGTTGTTGGTCATAGCCTCTAGGGCTAAGGGGGGAGTTGTGTTACCTCTTTTCGATTGGCGCCATTGGTGCTGACTAATACCACTAGCTACTTGGTGGCTCGCCAGCCCCTCTCTTCACGTGCCGGTAGGGCCATAGGTGTGGGACATAACTGCCCCACCCTTTTTCACCGTCGGATAGTTTAATAGCGATTCCTCCCCCATACCTCCTGGGGCTCGCCCCTGTGATAAGATTCCCTCCCCCCCTTCACGGCGTAGATCACGGAGCACGCCCGTCACACGCCTATTCCAATTGGCGTGTGACTCGGTGGGGCGAATGGTCCCGGGTAAGAATGAAAGAGGGTAGGTAGGGGAGTAAAGTAGCTGTCACACTCTGATTCCTCCAATGTGGGCACAGCAGTCTCCAAGCTGTTAGCAGTCACCCCACCCCATTCTAAAGCGTCTCCATCATCCGCCATCTTTTATTTACCGGTTCATATCCGCTCCGACATTTCTGGTGGCTACTCATTCCGTTGCGCATCTTCCAAAGCAAACCTCTTACCTTGCCGCCAATCTCCCAAATAATGGCCCCGAAGCTCATCAACGCGGTTATTACGGCGGCCGGTAGGTACATTTCCCGAGCGACGCCGGCGGCCATTGCCGTGGCCGCGAACAGTTGCAGGGTATAGTTTATGGGGGATGCTAACCTCACCTGTCCCCTTCTCGTCTACCACACCACGTTTTCACCGCAGTGCGGACGCCCGTAGGGTCGTTTAACGGTTCCCTGTCAAAGGTCGGTGCCACCGCTCTAGGCGCCCACGCCATTAAACACGCCATTGCCAAGTCGGGTAAGTTTTCTACCGCGTAGAGGGGGCGGGGGTTACAGCCTCCTGACAGTACCCTCCAGTAAGCTCAAGAGTTGTAAAGAACCCACAGCCCGCGTAATGGTCACTTAACCCCCCTTTAACTTTAGCTGGCTCGCCGCCATCCTGCCCCTCAACTCCATCCCACTCCACAAGGTATTAAACCTTCCCAGGTGGACGAAGTTTACATGGGCAGCGTCTTGCAGGCCAACTTGGGACAGGCCCCGGCAACCCAGGCTGCGCTCGCCGCAGGGTGCGAGCCGACGACGCCGGCGACGACCATCAACAAGGTATGCGCCTCCGGGATGAAGGCGGTGATGCTGGCCGCGCAAAACATCCAGACCGGGATGGCCTCGGTGATGGTAGCCGGTGGCATGGAGAGCATGTCCAACGCTCCTTACCTCGCTCCGCGCGGGGCCGCTTACGGGCATCAGCAGCTCACCGACAGTATCATCAAGGACGGCCTGTGGGACGCGTACGATCAGGTGCACATGGGATCCTGCGCTGAACGAACCGCCTCCAAGTACAAACTGTCACGCGAGGTCCAGGACGAACACGCCATCGAATCCTACCGCCGTGCCGCCGCCGCCTGGGAGAATGGGACCTTTGACGCAGAGGTCGCTCCGATCACCCTGTCCACTCGTAAGGGCGAAGTGACGGTCGCCCGCGATGAGGAATTCACCAAGGTCAATTTTGCCAAGGTTCCTTCCTTGGCCACCGTGTTCAAGAAGGAAGGCGGGACCGTCACGGCGGCCAACTCGAGTACCCTTAACGACGGTGCGTCGGCCCTGGTCGTCATGGCTGAGGAGCGCGCCCGTGACCTCGCAGGTGCGGTGCAACCCCTGGCCCGCATCGTATCGTATGCTGACGCCGCCACTCACCCGTACGAATTCACCATCGCACCGGCCCTGGCCATCCCCATTGCCCTTCGCCGCGCCGGGCTTTCGCTCTCCGACATTAGCCTGTTTGAACTGAACGAAGCGTTTAGTGTTGTCGCCCGCGTTAACGAGTTGCTGCTGGACCTCGACCCCGCCAAGGTCAACGTCGCCGGTGGCGCGGTCGCCTTGGGCCACCCCATCGGGTCGTCCGGGTCCCGTATTCTGGTCACCCTCACGCATCTACTCAAACCTGGTCAGTTCGGGGTGGCTAGCGTGTGCAACGGCGGCGGTGGTGCCAGTGCGATTGTCATCCAGCGTCTCTAGACACCGCCCTCTGATAACTGACGATGCTGGCTCCATTGCCGTTCCCGGTTTGTGATACGATTGGAGCTATTGCTTAGGTGAATGTTGTTGATAAATATCAATTTTTTTTTAATTTTTGGAGAACTGAAGGCTAACGTTCGTATACGCAGGCGTGTCGACCACGCCAGACCCAGCTAGTACTGCAACCACAGAACAACGAGTAACTACGGACTGTTGACCCAGGTTGAGATAAAACAGCGTTAGCGAGCTCTCCCACAGTCGACTCCGCCCTCGAGGTCAAGCCATGACCTCGACTTAACGATCCTGGCGGCTACCCCCAACGGTAGTCACAGCCATCAGTAACTCGTAAAGGTCGCGAACATACACAACAAGTACGACTCGGCACTCCAAGTCGAAAAAGCACCAATACACCTTTGATACTGGTCTATTGGAAGACCTTTCTTACGCATAACAAGCTACCCTCCTCGGAACCCGGGTCCGCCCCACTCGGCTCAGCTCCGGCCCACCCCAGTCAGTTGGGTAACGTGATGGGTTGCCGTCTACCAACACTACACTAACCAAGCTGTGGAGGGGGAAAACGTCAATTCAAAGTTCCACAGTGACCAACCATTTCGATAGTCGCCTTTCCCTTCGAATGACGGCAGAGGTGGGAGGGAGAAGTGCCCGTTATATATATATATATACATACACGCCGCTCTGTCTAACTCACTTGCGCGACCACAGCAGTGAGGGAGGGGAGGGTGGGAAAGGAGGTTCTTCAGCCGAATCATGCTGGCTGGTGAACTCATTTGAAGTGCCTCAGGTGGCTGCAAAGGTGTGTGTCAACACCTTCACTGGTATACGTCCATGCAGAGTGCAAGCCACTGTTGTGGTTTGCATCAGGGGCGCCTTGCTAGCCATGTGGTAATGTGTGTAATGCAGTCGTCAAAGACGTTGCCCAAGAAGTCCCAATTCGTAGGACGCTTGATTGGGGCTTCCCAGATAGTTGACCACTTCTTGAGTGTCATCCTTGACGATAGGGCTAGAGCGTGGCAAGCCAGGTAGCCTTAGACATCAACGCTAGTGCATATGGTGCTTCGTCGATAGGTGTTCTGTGTTGGAAATGCCCATGCCAAAAGCGACCGCTAAACGACCTAGTTGTGGTCGTCAACTATTGGTGCGATAGTGGGAAGCCTAGCAGTCCTCAGAGAAGTGCCATTGCAGAATTGTACACGACACAGGATTGCAGGAGGGTTGGGTTGGGTAAATAGACAGGTATTGTGTCGGCTAACGGTTGTAGACGTTATCGGGTAGCTGGCCAGGTTGGTAACGGTGTTTCAAGGAGTCAAGATTGGCACGGAAGCGAACCGATTTCATGTAAACAGTAACAGGGCAAGGTGTAGCACGACCTACCCGCTTACATAGGTCCAAAAAAGCTCACCACAGAGAATACCCTTATCGTTAACTTTAACGACGTTTATTCTGACTTTGAGATTACTACATTAAACTAATCCCCTAGGTCCACATCTATGCCACATAGCGGAAACAAGGGAAAAAAGCAAGAAAAAAAGAAAACGCACGTGTGTTGGCATATTGAAGATGTATTGAATGAATGTTAATAGAGAGGATTGAAACTAGACAGGGTATTGGGAAATCCTAACGGGATTTGTCGTTCGGCCTTAAACCGACGTTAGGGGAATACCCGTAATGAAAAAGGGGGGAGGGAGATTGGTGGTCACGGTTGTGCCCACCGAGTACACTTGCGCGGAGGGTGCGGTATCTACCACCTCATCTGCGGTACTCTGCAGTTTGTCGACCTAAAGGGGGTCGGAGGTGGGGGGGCTCTCCCCGTTCTTACCGCACCTGAATATTTAATAATTATGATATGTCAAGTCTTATTTATTTTTATTGTTCCTGCTGGACAATCAAAAGCCGTGTTCCTCTACCGTATATTTTAATAACGCCACTTCCTCTTTTTTTGAATACGGACTACCTGGACAATGAGTGACCGACCAGTGTCCAAGCGGATGGGCGAGGCAGTATAAAAGAGACCATGACACGGTTTGGATTCTGATGATGCGCGGGAGTGAGCTACTTCCTTGGCTTTTTTCCAGCTTCGATCGCCTGCGCAGCTCTCAATCCGTGCGTACTCTGTTTCACTCACGTCTGTCACCAAAAAATCGATCCCGGGAATACCCAATTCCGTCCCAATAGCCCAGATGTGCGCCCGGACGATCCGCGTGACCAGCTCATGGTCATTTAAGGTTTTGAAAAGCTCCGACGTCGGGTCGATGACGGTAGGGTTAAGAAGGAAGCGTAAAGTGATGAGGGCCACGGTCAGATCCCGTGCCCAATAAAGTGCTGCACTGTCGCGATGGAAAGCCCCACGGAAATATGTAATATCAGTTACCCCCAGTAAAGGATTTTCGACGTCTGTATACCGTTTTAAGATACCAATTGCCGATACTTCTCCCAGTAGAAAGCGAATCAGTAGCCCGAGGTGATTGTCATTAACTCGGACAATCAACGCATGGAAAGTTGAATAGGGTGGTCTTAGTAAATCCTGGGGCGTGACATCCCGGTTAATTTTTTGCCCTAGCAGGCGGGACAATGGGCTGGTGCTGGTGTCTCCGGAGGGCTCGGCCGAGGATAATGTGGCGGTGGTCATCCTTAGCCCAGATTTGAGGTATTTCTGGATATCCCTGCGGAGATTACAGAGGTCGTGCCAGCGGCGGTCCTTCAAAATATCCTCATCGTATTGCTTAGACTCCTGGTTGTCTGCGTAATAAGGGCCGAATAGGGACAATGCAGACCAGCTTTTGTCGAGTAGACGGGCTTCATTGAGCAGCCAGGCCTGAGAAAACGGGCGGAAGAGTATTGCCAGTTGTGAAGTGTGGCGGGTAAAGGCCGCGAGGTGCAGTGTGTATAGCTTCAAACGCTCAGCGTGCTCGACCTTGGCCCTCTCAAGCTCATCAGTCCACCACCCAAGGTTGTTCCGTGACTCTCTGCACAGGCGCTCCTGGTTAGTGACGGCCAATTGCGCATCGACTACCAACAGGCGTGACTCGTGTGCCTGCTTAATCAGATTGGACATGGCTTTGTTCTGCGACACTACCGGGTCCCTGATCGATACGGCCTTCTGGGCGGCAGCCAGCTGTTGTAAGGCTTTTTCATATTTAGCACTTAGCTTGACTAAGGACTCAGCTGTCAGCCGAACCGTCCTTTGAGCCGTTATCATGTCTTTCTTTACGGTTTTTACCCTCTTCTTCGCGTTATGTAGGCTCGAACGGGCCTCGCCCAATCCGGCCATTAGTGAATCGTCTTGTAGGTCATTGAGAATAGACTTTACGAGCTGTTGCACGAAATGTTAAGGGCGGAGTAAGTGGCCGCATGTCTGGTTAGTAATTGCTCCAGTAAATGTGCGAAACTACTTCGGATTGCCGTTCCAATAATGTACGGTGGATCCGAATACTGACACTAAACGAGCGGCTACAACTACCCGTCACCATCGTAGCGCTTTGTTTTTGGGTCAAGGAAGTTGAAGCGCTTTGGGCGGTATCCTTTGCGGAAGACCATTTGGTCCGCCAAATTAATTAGCTTACCTGGTTCGATTCAGAAAGCTCGTTAACCTGGCTAACCCTATGGAATTGGTGCGAAACGAGGTTAAATTGTTTGCGATCGCCAGGAGAAAGCATGCTAAATATATTCGACATAACGTCATAATTCAACTTAATCTTGCTGCTTTCATCTTGGGGCTCTAAGGGCACAGCCGTACCCTTCGTACCAGGAAGGAAAGCGGAGGTAATTGCGCTCCGCAGACTAGGAGGGACCATGGCGTTAGCCAGCAACGGCAGAGAAATGACCGTGTAGATAGAGATATGCATGGTGGAAATCGGTGACCAAGGGAGGGCGAGGTAGAGTCGAGAAGCACGTGCGATAGAAAAGGTCGACAGTCAAGCGAACGAGAACAAGTAATTAAGAGTGAAGGAAAGGGTGCTGGGTCTCAAGATAATGATGGCGGGCGGTTGCATGTCTCTTATTTAACCTGCTCGCACCGCCATAGACCATAACAATTGGGATGAGTGAAATAGCACCTCGGCTCACTGTAGAGTCCATGCTAGGGCGGCGACGAAAGTTCGCCTTCACATCGACATGTTGGGGAAGGCGGAAGTGTTCAAATGAAGACGAAGGAGTGTGAAAGTGTGACACAAGTGGTGAGGGAAGATCCTGGTGAACCTTGACTTTAATGAGCAATGTGTGCTTTTCCTATAACCACGATCGTGTTCCTTGGCGACCAAGTAATGGAAGGAAATGGTGAATTCCAAGCCTTAAAATGGTCTGTGTGTAGGACACCGCATATGCCCTCAGATAATGACAGCAAAAGGAGTTGGGCGGTACGTGCATAGGTATTTCCTATCCTCAAACCTTCTCAATTCTCCTTCAACAGCGTCCAACCGCTACTGAGCCAGTGCTTGAGCGCACTATATTGGCGGCATGCTAGACTCATAATCGAAATGCGGAGAGGGGACTGTCGTCGATCTTGTATAACAAACCTGACCTTGGCAGACACAGTGGATCCATTAGTATATACCATTTAATAAACTAGGTCGTATCGCGTAGCCACTACTCACCTCACTTATCTCCCCACAATGTCTCAATCCCAAAGCCTCGGACCCCATCTATCTTACACTTGTTAACGTGATACGCGGGCCCTCACGATGAAAATACATCCCAAGAATACGGGGCTAAAAACACCTGTGGTGCCAATAATCATGACCACCTCTCTTTTACCTTCCTCCCTCTCGACACTGGCCACCAAAAATGGCGAACCTTAATAATAGCAGGAACCAAGTGCGTGGTATTAATACCGATTGGCCCTATCTCTCTCAGATAGACCCTAGCCCCCTTACGTTCCCCCTTTTCCCTTCTTATTTACAAGCGGCTACCCAGACCCTTAGTTGTTGGAATGGGGCAGCTAACAAGGCTGGACGGTTAGCCGTTAGTATAAGAGGAACGGTAACGTGAAAACAGATAAAAACGATTATGTATCACCGCAAGAGTCCCTAACCTACCTAGTCTACCCCATCGTCGGCAATTCCTAATAGGTCCACCACCTGTTTGTAGTGACCCCCTTCATCTTTACCGATCTGCTTTTCTCCTGTACGCCCCTCCCTTACTTACACTCTACCCAACCTTAAGCTTTAGTTATTCAGTGTTAGCCTACACGACCGTAGAACCTCTTAGTTGACACCTTAAATCTTGTCCTCCAGAATCGATACCCCGTTTACTAGCACCATCGTGTCGTAGCAGGGTATTCATGTTGGATAAGAACCCAAGTAGTCGGTTTAATATGAGAAGCGAGTGAAGAGAATGTGGGGATAGTAAGATGGGGGCCGTCACGATCTTCGAAGTGTCTGGAAAAATGACAGGAAGGCGGGAGAGAGAGATACAGGGTGGTCGCCCGGGTGATCGTGCTATATCCCTCGTACCATAGTGGCATCTCTACCTGGGTTACGGTTGGTGCCCGCGCAGGGTGGTTCAGAGGGTCGGTTAGAAGGAGAAGATCATCATCCTCTCCCACCATACCATACCATTTATCCCGTGCCGACTGCCACGATACACCTTATTATTAGTTACCATTCTTCAGTATATAAACCACCTGTTGACTGTAGAATAGGCTACGATTAAAGTTAAGCCAGACCTCCGACTGGGTCTTCCATTGGTCAATATGGTAGGTGTGGCCAGGAAGGCAATTAATGAAATCTGAAACTACCATTATCAGTGCGTGTGTACTTTGACCTTTATACATATGGCAATTTGGGTCACATTATAGATGACGAGAGGATTTAATTGTCATCTAGGCTGTGGTTGAATGATGTTTGTTAAAGGGTGCGCAACCGGGTAAGGATGTAAGAATGAAGCATGGCCATTGACTCGATCAAGTAAGTAGCTGTAAGTGATCAAAAGTCGAAAAAAGTAAAAAATAAATAATGATGACTATAGTTGATCGCATTATAACCGAAGGCCGTACTAAAAAAATATTGCGAAGGAGTTTACAAAACTAGCAGCAATGACGTTGCCTTTAATAGTAAGAAACCTCAAACCGGCGCCCCCAGGCCTAACTTTACGTACCGTTTACCCTTTTCCCTCCGGGCGGGGATTGGGCTCGCCCAGTTTGTGAACGCAGGGGGAAAACAGAAGAGAGGTAGACGCCGCGCAAAGGTAGCACGTTGTAGTTCACTTCCGATGGGGGCATCAGCATGCGCCTAAGTCTCTTCAAGGGGCTGGAACAGACACCTTGGGGACTGAGGGCGAGTGAGTGTCGCGTTTTATGGTTTTGCGGAAGGGTGGCGGCGCTATACGTCCTCAAGAGAAAGTAGATAACTACTCTGCTGGCCGCGTGGGGCAGTCGCCTGAACGCGGCCGGTGGTAGTATTATCGGCCTTGAAGGCGTGCCATCCAACCTGTTTTGTTTTTTTGAAAGTCAAGCTAGTACGCCCCTGGGTTGACGGCTCGCTCTTTATCAATGGTCAGTCTAAAGAAGCGTCTTGATGGATAGCCATTACCAGGGAGGGTCAGAAGGACTGTGCTAACATGATGGAAAACGAATGGAGGTTGACGCTTACTAAAAATAAGGCTTAACAATGATTACCCTTTGGATAACCTGTTAAGTACATTATTATTCTAGCGGTATGGCGCGAAAGTACAGATTGGAGCTCGATTTTCCTGACAGGACACTTAAGTGGGCCTGCCGACCTCTGTTGATTTGAAAAGCATCCGACATCCATTTTGAAATTTTACCATGACGATAATTAATAGTTCACCAGTAGTAACGTCAACCGCAGTTTCAAGGTTAAGAATACAAAACAGAGACTCATTAAAATAGTAGACAAAGGTTTGGGGGGCGGATGGAGGGGGAGGGGAAGGTAGTCAAACTGACTACTTGTACAGTTCCCACGTACTATAGCAGGTGATTCAGGGTCAAGGAGTAATACCGTTGGGGCCGTGCTTCTAGCGCACTAATGGCCTGTAGTATTTTAAGGTTGCCGATATAGTGCGGGGCGAGTTCCACCAATCGCTCTTTACACCGCTGAAGGATCAGACTAGCTCGGTACACATCAGCCGTGAGCAGCCCCCGTCCATGGATGATCTGGGTGCATATGACGGCCGAGCTGTACAGGCTGCCAAGCAGGAGGTGGTAGTGTGGAAACCGCGTGAGATCCTTAAACGAATCCATGATATCATGGAGTTCTTGGACGGCCGTCCAGGAACGGGTGTGGCACTCAGTCATCACGGCCTGGGCGACTTGCCGTGGGATACCGTCCACCTCAGGGACTTCAATGTCATCTTGGTCCGTCTGGGCGTTGATACCGTAGTCGTTGTCGTCGCGACCTTCATCGGGGTCACCGTGAAGGTCAGATACTGGCGGGCCGCTCTGAATCTGTACACCGAGTGGCCCGTCCAGATGGTTGTGGTAGATAAGCAGCAAGAGATACAGGGTGAGTTTGTGAGTATGAAACTTTTTCATCGCGTGCGCGAGTTTGCTCTGCGGAGACCGGTGCGGGTTTCGGCGTTTCGAGTGGGTCTGTTCCGAGTCTGATTCACAGGTGGTTGACACCAACGAGATAGTAACTTCTGACCGCCACCTTGCTAGCTCATTGTTGAGACGGCGCCATTCATCAAGCCACCGCACGGGGTCTGTGGCTCGGTAGTGGCGGATCACGACGATGTCGTGGGAGATGGCCGTGACCGGGATACGGGCTTTACCACGGGGGAATTTGATACTGGAGGACAGAACTAGGGTGGGAAAGGTTCCGTCCGTATAAAACGCGGAGCCGACCTCGTCCAGTGCTGAGGTGAGGCTGTCGCGCAGCTCCGTGGGGTTGCTCGGCCAATCGACGGCGCAACTGTCCAAGTCAAAGGACGGCTGCAGGCCAAACATAAGCGAGATACACATGTCATATATCACCGTCATCCACCACAGCATGCGTAAATGGTCAATGAGGAGCTCGTTGGTCATTTGGGTGGCGTCTATGACAGGATCGTTGGCATGGGACGGGTGGACATCGGAAAGCGGCGGGGGCGGGGGGTGCTGGTCGATCAAGTGGACACGCCACATGAGCAGTTTACGGGCCACCGCAGCCTGAATGGAAAAAGACGTACTATAGTACCCTGCCCCCATAAATGCGGTGGCCAGGAGGTTCATCACGGTGATACTGTCGATGCTGTTGCGTTCCAGGATACTGGGTACCATCGCACGCAGACGCTCATTGTAGACGGCCTTAATCATAAATGGCGGGATGCTCTGGAAGGCTGCGGAGCCAACCATGGAGTATGTGTTGGAGGCGATGCAGAGTTGTAGCTCTTCAGATATCAGGCCGTGTTCAAGCCGGTAGATAAGGCGCCGGTAAAGTGGTTTGGCGTAGAATTTGTAAGTCCGGCGGCAAAAGGAGTACATGGCGGTTTTGAAAACCTCCGAATGAAAAAGGAGGTCGGCAGGGGTAAAGAGAGACGGGTAGATGCTATTGGCATTACTTGCCACCTCTGTACTCATCCCCTCGGTGGGATGAGATGGCGAAGTCGCTGAGTGGGAAAAGACCGCCAGCCCGCAGGGCTGTGGTATGTTCGCCGTAGTTGACGGCTTCTGAAGTACGTCTAATGATGCACCCGGGAGGGTGGAAGGGCTCCCCGTTTCGCCGGTAGGATTGGATAGCACCTCCTCACTGTCGTTGTTGCTAGTGGCAATATGTGTTCCTGGAGAGTCTAGTGACGCGAACATGTCCAGTTCGGCGGGGCCGAGGGAGTCCAAGAACTGGACCACATCGTCGGGGAGCATGGTGGGGTTGGAAGGCAAGTCCAGGAAAAAGTCGTGGGAAGGCAGTATATCAGAGATAGGGATGTTGGTAACGGAGACGGCCGAGCGGGGAGTGGACGCGGAACATGGGGCCATTTGGCCAGTCGCAATGCGGACAGGTTCGGTGGTCAGGTTGGCCAAGGAGGCTTCCAGTCCTAGGGAAGGATTAGAGAAGCCGATCGAAGCCAGGGACCGCGGGTTGGGCTTAGAGCTGTGTTGCAAAGCGGCCATAGTGGGCGGCGTGGACATGGTAGGACTACAACTGGAGGTCCCGCTACTCTCGTCCCGCAGCTGGCTGCGTTGCCCATTCGTTGTGGGCCGCGGTAATATCCGTACCGAAGGGGTTAGATTGGCCATACCCAGGCCGGAGAAGGTCGAAAAGCCGGGGGATTTATTTGTGAAGGTTTGCTTCGGCCCATCACATTTTTCGTTAGTAGAGGTGCCATCGACAGTAGTCAGGAAGTTGGTCGCACCTGCGTGGGGAAGTCCCACCTCCGCCCCGGGCGGAGTCACCGACCCCTGCTGGTCAAGTGCTTTTCGTAACTTGACCGGCGGCAGGACAAACACACACTCGAGATTGCGCTGTACGCAGCTGGTGCACCGCGGGAGAGTCCGATCGCACTTCGCCTTGCGGTTTCGGCAGGCATGGCAAGAGTATCGTGAACGGTTGCTGCTCACGATAGATGGCAGGGTGCTCGCTGCAGGAAGGGCCCGTTCGGCCACGTCGACAGCTGATGTAGGCGGCATGGGCAGAGAAAAGAAAGAACTGGGGTGGCCAACACGTCGTTAGAGTAATTGGGGCATTGAAAAGGGCGAGGAGGGTTGAAATGAAGGAGATAGGCGTACGAAGCCTTGCAGCCGAGGTGCTGCTCCGATAGAGACCAGAACAAGGGAATGCCGGGCTGGGTTGGAATACTAATTGAATGTGAAAGCCATGCAAGTAGCTGAGGGTGGGAAGGGCCCTTAGACCAGGCAAGTATCACGCAGTTGCTATGGTGCAACCGACTGCGGTCACCAGGGGAGTGGTGGAGATAGAGAATATAGTCCTCAGCCTCCCTAGCGATACCCTTCTGTGGTCCGAACGGCCTGATATCCCTCAACTGGGATGGCCGTTGTACGCGCTTCGGTCACTTTCGCTTTTCAACTCTTTTGGATTCCGTCCACTCGAGCCTATACTTTATCATTAAGATTTGGCAGCTAAGAGGATCCTTACAGCCGATAAACCAGGACCATGTCTGTTACCAAGAACATTGAACTTACGGTGCCACCTCAGCAGCTACCCCTCCATGCCACCCCTGCCCACTCGTTTATGTCTTACATACAGCTTCGACGCGCACTGTATTGGCTAGGACGCTAATAGCTATGTAATATAGTATAGATCATGGGAGCAATGCTCCAAAGTACTACCGGGGACAGGTTTACCCGACGGATATTCGTCTTGGTGGCGGCCACCATGCATTATGTCAACGCCACATCCCCTCGTACCTTTCTTGGACCTAGGATGTACTGCAGTCGATTTAGGTAAAGTGGAGTTGGATATACTGAACGAAATAAGCCACGCTCAACGGTGTCACACTCGCCGTCCCTATCGATGCTAGCGCCAATAACAAAAGAACTGGCCGCGAGGATGTTCGACTTGGCCGCCCCAACCGACATTATGCCACCCTGCAAGTCATACCCCGCCCAGTATTTTTTCAAGGCCAATGAGGTAACATGTATGTTCATTAGGGTATTTTTATGCATGCCGTCCATACTGGGTATGGAGTGATTCACCGCACCATCGCCGGTTGAAGTGCTTCAACGTGATGCCTGGCCTATATACGCGGATAGGTATGCATATAGTTACCGGCGGGCCAGTCTGAACTGATAGATCCAACTCATCTCGATAGCAAACTGGTTTCGGAGTGCGCTCTAACCCTTAGTTACCCGGACCTCCCTGTAGGGGATGCGTTTAATAACCTGCGACTCCCATAGTTGCTTCGACTTCAGACAAGCTAAAACTGCTGGACCCTTAAATAATAGCCCCCTTCTTCCTGCAAGGCAACTTGCTCTCCCTGACTCCACTTCCGCCTTTGCCCACACCGACAGTGCACCCGATGCCGGACACGCCTCACCCAACTCCATGCCGGCCAATGCTACAACCTGGCCCGCAAGATCCCTATTAACGCTGCAAGCCGCCCCTCCTTAGTTTCGGCTGCCACCCTGGCTTTCCCGACGATCCCGGACTCCCCTCTCTCCTGCCGCCACCGCCACATTCTCACCATCGCAGTTGGACGAGCTGCCTCAACAGGCAACCTTTATTCCTCACCTGATGGGCCACCCCCGCTTCCCTACCACCACCACCACACATCTCCTACGCTCCTTACCTCCTCACACACCCATCCGGAGATATCTGCCACCCCATAGCCATCCGAAGCGCGTTTTCTCCACGCCGGAGGTTTTTTATTATTATGATTACAAACTGAATGCAATACGGCCTTGCTACAAGCACATGAGTGTCGCAGCTTCTTACACGACGTTAAATTTACTAACTCCTCCTTCCCTCGCCATTAGGCAGACACCCCTGGCCCATTCACCGGTCCGTCTACCCAATGGCTGGAAAAGGGCTGGACTGGTGGGGGGGTCCTTCGGGCGGCCCATCTGCCAGGTCCCCATGGCTCTTTGCCTCACCCTTCCCCGCTTTTCCTCCCATCCACCCCGGCCAGCACTATCCTCCACATTCTCGAACCAGCTTGCCATTGCTGACCCGAGGCGCTTCCAGCTTGCCTATTTCGTCCTATGCCCGCCTTCACAGTCACTAGTTGGCCCCGCTTGGAGAGAGGTTAATTTCCCCCCACACTGCTGCTCTCAGGCTATACTAAATTTTAGGAATGAGAGCCCTCAGAGGCTCCCATAAACAAACCGTCGCCACTGTACTTGTATGGACTGTGCGCGTATATTACCATGAAAAATCACCAGTGTCTTGCCGCTCGCACTTCAATGCGACTGTCCTTTCCTCTATTTAAAGCCGCCCATCATTACGACTTTGTTGCCAAATGACTCCATTCACCAGTTCTCCCTCTCTCTCGTATACAATTTGTCTATTGAATCGAATAGGTCGGAATACGTTTAATAAAGGAATGATGACTGAACGGTAGGGACGTTGGGATAGGAGGTGCAGACGAGAGGCCTAGAATATGGCAAGCCCCAGCCTAGAAAGAGTAGCAGGAAATAAATTCAATGACAAATGAAGAGAGGGAAGAGAACCGGTTAAGGGTAAGAGTCCCCAGTATACCTGTTCGTGAGGAGATGTGTGTTCGCTTCTCCGTCGTTGACTTGCCACAACTTGGAAGGCGCAAGTGCAGTAATCGGGTTAAAGAGAAGGTCGGTGACATCACCATTGGTGGTCGTTTCGGGACGGGTGTTGCTCATAGTGGCGGTGGTCATATGTTGACAGTAAAAAAAAGGGAAAATGGGAATAATCAGTTCAATACTTGGGGTTTTTTCGTGGGCTTTTAATGGTGATGGCAAATAAGAGAAAAAATTGGGATACGCTTCTAAGTAGAAGCAATAACGATGAAAGGTGTAGGTAAAGTTTATAGGTTTCTCTTGGGTATAAGTTATAGATGATGGTAAAGGTTTTTGGAGCGTAGTAGTTATCGAAATAACGACTAGTTCGGAAGGTTTCTAATGACGTTACGAGCGATGCATTACATAGGGGAAATTAGGGGAAGTTACTGGGTTGAAGATCAAACCAGGTGGGACATATCCTTTATTCATGCTGCGTCGAGTGTATATACATATATATTAAGTGGCTGGTTCCATGAGGAGGGTTTGGCCTGGCGCTATGAGTCACGCACAAAAGCCTGGAGGATACCTAGCCCGTGACAACAGGGTGGAGGATAAGCTTGGTGGCCGTGAGAAGTAGATGAGTATAACATAAGCCAAGCTCCGGAGTTGGTTGGTAGGTGTTTGCAAAAAACATGCCGTGATAGGGTACGCCCACTCTGGATGGATGGTGGGTACTTCATGCCGCGGTATTTCACCACATATGTTTTCCATGCATTGCCTGCAAACTGGACCATCATCAAGTCCAACACTTAGTCTTCCAGGGTGGAACCTCCCTTGGTGGGTCCTCTCAGGATGTGGGCCCACTTGTCCCGGAGGTATGTCTGTAATCCAAAGTCCCATTCGCTTGTACGATTAGTGCGGTCTAGGTGGGGTTCTGTAGCTGCTTGCGACCAATTACATTTGTAGTCAACAGGAGGGCCTAGGTTCAATCTTGGGGCTGCCACTGTGCGTGGCCTTACTGGCCTCCCCCGCGGATGGGGTGGTTAGTGTGTACCATTAGGAACGGAGTTGTCGGCGGTGGACCTGCACAATGCAATTACAGAGGAATGGAACTCAGGAAGGCCATAGGGCACTGTTTTCATGCAACTGAAGCTCAGCAAGTCCTGAGAACCCCGGAAGTTGCTGGGCAGTTATGTAGGTCATATGGGTACCAAGAGGCCTCTCCAGGACCTGGCTGATCACTTCCAACAGGGCTACAGAAATGGGACCTTCAGTTACGGGGTAACCAGCTGCTTCTAACCCCTGGGCGCCCGGAACCATATAGGTAAGACAGCTCACAATGGTTTGATACCCACGCCAGGCTTCCTCAATCTGTAGATTAGCCATGTGTTGATTGTGGAACTGTCCATGGATCTGGGGCGCGGACTGGAGCACAAGGATAGCACTAGTCATTCCACTTAGGTTGTAGCGCTCTGGGGCGTGATTTGGCCAGGTCCTGGGAGGAGCTATAACTGACGGGTGCTCAGCCTAGCAGCCTTACACCTGGGACGTTGCTGAATTGGAGCATTAGGCCCTACTAGCATGGCTGGAAGTGCAGGCCCTATGGGGTCACCATATTCAGTCAAACATTGGACAGCCCGTCGTTGTTGGTGGGCCTCCCGACCTGAGCTTCCCAAGGCTGCCATTAATTGGGGGGTATTGTACCCTCAGGAAATGTCAGTTGCCGCCGAATGCTGCGGTTGATGAGGTGTCAGCTTTGGGTACGGAGCAAGATCCTGTTGGCGGAGGGGCCCAGGGGGTTCGTCCCGCATGCATTGTATGCAGAGCCATTTCCTGGATCTGCCCAAAATGGCCATCCGAAAATCCCCCAGCCAAAGGGGGGGGTGGTATTGCGCAGAGGGAAGAAATAGCGGGAGTAAACGGGAGTGGAGGCAATGAATGGGAGAGATATGCGGCATAGCGGTAGGATGGATAGGCTGCAGAGCCTACGCAAAGGTCTTGCAATATACGGAAGGATATCCCGAGGAGGCTTGATTAGAGATTGAGCTTGCTGCTATATTATCGAGGGGGAGAGCCCCAACAAAAAAGAGAAAAGATAAAGAGAAAAGAGCGGGCTGCAAGGCCGACCGGCCCTATATTGAACAGTTGTCAGTGTTCAGTCAAGGCGGAGTCCCCACTAAAGGGGGGACTCCGACCCATTATCTACTTCCTCCCCAGCCCCCCCCTCAGGGAACACCTTAATAAATAGCTGCCGCTATGTCGAGTGTCACATACAAGGCACATAAAATAAACCCACCCTCCTCCTCCCCTCCCCTCCCCCCTTCTGGCTCCACTTCCCAACCTTTGTTCCACCTTTTCTCTATATGCTTGACGTTCTTTCTAGCTTGTGCCTTCTCATCGCCGCTTCCTCGACTCTCGCTGCCACTCGTGTGAATGCTCGCTGCCCTCGCTGGTCTTGCGCCTCGTTTAGCTTTTATTCACGGTTCCTTCGAAGCATACACCTATTTTCTTTTCCCGGCCTGACGTATCTGGCGAATGAACCCTTACAATAACTCCACTCTGAACCCCTTCGCCGACTGTGCCCCCTGCTCTCCATCTCACCTCTTTGCAGAGAAATCCGGTACCATTGCCCAGGTCGTCCACCTGCATCGCATCAGTATCCTTTTCCGGCAGCTCCGTCGACTGCTGGCTCAATATCCTCTCGGACTATCGCGGACGCGTGCTCTGTGTTACTGTCAGCGACCTCCCCTCTGTCCTCCGCATTATCCGGGTCCTCAAACGGATCTTACAGGACCCAGCACCCTTCGCCCTGGCTGACTCCCAACCCAACGTGGTTACGCCGTCTTTGCTTGACGAAGCACATTGGTACCTGCGCACTCGCGGTGACCCATCCGCCCGGTCTACCGAACACGGCCACGTGCCAACCATCTTCGCCTCATTTTCTGACGTCCGCCGCGCCGGCACAACCTACTGCCCGCAGGAGGACAGTCTCCACTTTGCCCCTAACGCGGCCCACGACCTGATGCGCCTGGCCGTCGGCCGGATCGACGAGGCCCACGTCTTCGACCATTTGGACGACCAATTGGCCGGCATCGTCTCCGTGTCCGAGGCGACCCATGACGATGGTGACCCCTCAGACCCGAGGTCTTCCCAGCCCCTCTCCATCTCTACCCAATCCTCCGTCGAACCTTTCAGTCTATCTCAGATCACAATTCCGTCCATATCGCCGCTGATGACTTCCTTCGAGCACAGCGACCACTGGATACCAGCGGACCTCGAAGCCCTCTCCCTCAGCACCACGATCGACACTCCCGGGCCCACCTCGCTGACCGGCTCGGGGCTCTCCCGCGGGCTAGCCCCCGACTGCTATACCGCGGCCAAGGCGACCACAATTCGCCCCGTCACACCGAACCTGCCGATGGCAGCAGCCACACTCGATCACCAGCTCATAGTACCTCCCAAACCGCACGCCCCTTTACCCACCACGGCCTTCAACCCGGCCCATCTGCCGGCCCCTACCACTGTGGGCGACCTAGAGGTCCAGTTCCCCTTGGGCTTCCTCAACCAGCGGAGTATCGAGCGGCCCATGACTGAGTACCGCGCCTGGATGTGTGCCAACCATGAACAGCTGCCCACACTGCCGGGCACCGGTCAAATACCGCCGGTAGCGCCCTCGGGGCTCGCGCACCCCTTAGCTTCCCAAGTCAAGGTCGCGCCTACGGGGGTCGCTGTTGCCCTGCCCAATCTTCTTGACCGCCTGGTAGGCCCTGGGGTGTATAGCGATATTCGCTTCATTAACATTTTTCTCCTCACCTACCAGCGCTTCACGAGCCCCCGTCGGCTTCTGGTGGCGCTGTTACAACGGTTCCTGGTGGCAGGCGAAATGAACACCAAACCCAGCGTCTCGGCCCAGCTTCGTATCTGCTACGTACTAGGACTATGGGCCACGGACTACTGGGTGGATTTCACCGGTGCCGAAGCCCGGTTCCTTGACGACGCTGGCCGCCGCGTCTCATCCGACAGTCGACGTAGCGCCCAGCACCGCACCGACTCCCTGGACCTGGACGCGGTCGACTTTGGGTCCGACCTGCGCCCCCTGGTCCACGCCTTGGTCAAGGCCCCCGGCATGGCCCCCGGCCTGCGCCTCGCCTGTCGCAAGCTGGCAGAAATTCTATTCGCCGACTCCCCGGCCCTTAAAGAGGATGACCCACCGCTACCACTGAACATCCTTCTCGACGCCTACGCAGCCCGCGCGTCGCGCCCCAGCTCAGCCTGGGTCCCTAGCGTCGAATCGGAGACGATGTCACGGTGCTCGAGCGCGGAGGTGTTCTTGTCGGTTGAGGATTTTCATGGACTCTCGGCACACAGCTCACCTACCGCCGTGATCCTGGACAATACGGCGGCTGCCCTGGCCTGGCGGCGCAGCAATGGTGATGGTGAATATGACGGCGATGAGGATGGGGTCGAAAGCAACGAATCAACCGTCGGGGCCCCCACAACGGTACCGTCTACGTCGTTCCCGCGGCGCTCAGACCAATCTGCTGCATCAGCACGCACCATCGTCAGCCGCGAACAAATTCTGGCGGCTACCATGGCTAAGTTGACGCAGACCGCTCCCTCCACCGCCTCGTTGGCCGCCCGCCGGGGCCAGATCGGATTCACCTTGGCAGTCCCGCCGCCCCCGACCTTTACTGACCCTGATCCCGCCGCATCGCCGCCCTACTCGGCCTTCCGCACCGCCCGGGCGTTCACGCCAGGCCCATACCTGCTGTCACCTCCCCCGCCAACCACCCCCTTCTTTGACGCCCCAACCTCTCCGCGTTCCGTGTCCTACCACGCCGACATGTATCCTGGCCGTCCATCTTACGCCAGCGACTGGACCGACATGAATGCTGACCTTGCTGAATTGTCCCAATACGAAGCCACGGGAGGCAACGCTACTGCCAATCACCCGGAACCACATAAGTTGTCCAAGGCGCAGCGGTTTACGCAGTTTACACTAGGTCGCTTTCCCCGCTCGTCGCGGCCGGTCGTGCCGCCATCGGCCACCATGGTACCCCCTCCTTCATCGACCCTGGGTGACTTTTTCTCGCGCTTCTCGCGGAAACATTCCCATGCCTTTCATAGTGAACCAACGTCGCAGCCTCTATCGACCTCGTCGAGCCAGGAGGACCACTTTGTCCGAGACCATGCGAATGGGCCGGTCGACAATCCCTTCCCGGCCGAACCCGAAATGCCCTCGGCCACCTCAACGGGGGAGGGCAAGAAAATGGCCCACCTGGCCAAGACACTGCGTCTCAAGAAGACCTCACTGCACCTGCCGCGCGCGAGTCTCAGTTCGGCGACTCACAGACGCCAGCACGCCCAAGCCACGCCCGCCGCTATCACCACCCCACCTACGCCGGTGGCCGGGCCCCGACCCCTTTCGGCAGTTGTGGAGCAGAAGCTGCACCACCTTCGAAGCCTCCCACCGCATGTGTTCCAACTGACCGACCCGGAGGCCGTGGCTCGGCAGCTCACTTACGTCGAGGGCCGTCTGTTTCTCGACGTGGACCCACGCCATCTACTACGCTACATTTGGAAACCACCTGGCCCCGTGGCTACCGCCGTCGACACCACTACCCTTACAAACACGTTGGGCGGAGACCACCCAGGACATTGTGGTGCCGCCGCTGCCACAGGCAATCCCCGCAAGGATAAGCGGCAGTTCTACCGTAGCGTGGCCCCGGCCTTTGAGCACTTCAACTATATTTCGGCTTGGGTGGCTTCCAAGGTCCTGTCGCAGTCGTCTCATTCCGAGCGGGCCAAATTAGTACGTTACTTTTTGGATGTGGCCGAAGCTCTCCTGGTGCTCCACAACTTTAATACGTTGATGGCCGTCATGGCCGGCCTTAAGAGTCATGCGGTGTACCGGCTGCACCGGACGTTTGATCTAGTGCACCAGGACCCGGCTGACGTGGCACGGTTAGAACGTCTGCACCACATCACGTCGCCCGAACGACATTACCTCGGGTACCATGAGCAGCTCCAGCGGGCTGCGTTGCCGTGTATACCCTTCATGGGATGCGCCCTCCGGGACCTCGTGGTAATCGACGAGTCGCTGCTCGAACGGCGGCGATCTGGTCGGCGACAAGCGCCGACCACCGTCACGGCTACCATGCCTACCGCTCCCGACCAAGGTTCCGTTGGGGATGCTAAAAAATCCTATTGGGTTCCTCCCCCCTCGTCGTCGATGCGGTCGTCGTCATCAGCATCAGCCTCCCGATCACCTGACGCCGACTCACCTCAGCAGCAACCCGAACTGATCTGGCGCAAATTTGAGTTTATCGGAGATATCATCTTGCTCTTCCGCAAACTGCAGCGCAACTACGCCGCCGAGTGCCAAATCCAGCCGGATGACGCCCTCATCGAGCTGCTCATGTCCCAGCCCTGTCTTGATGAGGAGGAACTGCACGCCCTCTCGATTCACCGCGAACCTCGGCAAACCTGAACGTTTTTACCGACGCTGACGTCATCTCCCCACCCCCTTGTTACAGCCATAATAATCATCATTCCCCTCCTCCCATCCCCCGCTCCCTACTCTTTTTAACTCTCCACTCAATTTTGTACATTACAACCTCCACCGACCCCTCCTTCGCACACCATTCATATTTCGCCATTCCCACGTTGGATGGTTTCCTGCAATCGTTAGTCCTCCCTATGCTCCCGCCGACCATAATGACAACCCAATATTCTACACCTCCGCCCATCCTTCATAACCTTCTCCATTCCCCCATACCCTGGTAGGTAAGGGGCGGGGCCATGTTCGCTACGGGGGTGTCTTCTCTTTTTGTTGTTTTTTTCACTGATTATTTCGCGTCTATCTGTTCCCGAGACCACCTGTAACCGCTTTCCTTGACTATAATCAACCATCTCTTGCTTAAATACGGGCGGCGTATGGGGGAAATAGTGTACCGGGTACGGTCTATGTGCTCCAGAACGGATGCGATATCCACTTTTCCCATAGTATTATTACAAATCAAATTCCGTTTACCAACGTGCCCATTAGGTGTAATTTTACTGACCTTTTGTCGATGGGCTTTATAATGTAAGGCTGGCGGACTAGTAGTATCAAGTCCCCCGCTTTGGGTGACGTAACTTGGGTCTACGTTTACTGATAAAATCGTATCTGCTAAGCTACATCACGGAATTTCGTGATCCTTAACTAATCAAATGCTCAAGGTGCCCCTCCCCCTCCAAAAAAAAAAGAAGGAGAGGAAGTCCATCACGATCTGACTGACTATGATCTCATACCTAAGCGTCTAGACTCTTATGAAAATCCGGGTCTTGTTTAAGACCCAGTATGCCCGGCCTCATGCTAAGCTTCACACTCCTGGTCTCGGATAATGGGGGTGTACAAGGGCTTTCATATATTACGTTTCCGTAGCACTAGCGCTGTGACGATAATGTTAGGGCACATTATGTATGTATGGCTATTCGGCCAGCCACCCACACGTATAGATGCTTTTGACTCGGCGACCCAATTGACCACCAGCATCCCCTTACCCATCTTCCTTACCACGATAAACTTTACAAGGGTGCTAGGCGGCGGCCGGAGGAGAGAGGGCGAGAGTGATGTCACTTTCAATAAGGGAGGCAGCTGTAGCCAACTGGAACTTTAGCATCCGCTAGGGTCTATGTGTGGTAGGTGAGACCTCAAGGGGTGGTTTACTGCGATACGTGCAAGGTGGATGTAAGTTATGATAAAGACATAATCGGTTAGGTTTGTAGGCTTATATAGCTGGGAAGATGTGTGGAGGGTCGGGTCTTGACTGGGTCTCGGTAGTTAGTCGTAGAGGGTTCTTGATACATTTGCTAAGGCTAATCATTGGCGCTAAGAGGGCGGTGCTTGTTCCTGTATGGCATCATGGTGGCTTGTAGGGCTCTGTGGAACTTCGGCTTTTGGACACTGAAATCTATCCCCGTGGCAACAAACAATGTATTGATAAATTAGTAGAAAGGGAGCTCGTCGAGGAAAAAGGTTGCTTTTCAAATAAATAAAACAAAAGAAAAAGAATAGCATCATAATGGCCAATCCAAAAATCCACCACACTCCGTTGAGTGACAGATCGGTGGGTACGGTGGCCTTGACATGTCCAACCCGTTTGTAAGTTAATTATTAATATTTTTTATACTGACGACATCCAGACATGACAAATTACCCGGTATTTGCTAGTCATTCATCGTATCGTGACAAGAGAGGGTTATGGCGAAGATAATAATAAAAAAGGAGCGGAAGGGCGAGGGCATGGACGAAAAATAACATGTGCAATGCAGCATAATAGGGGGGGGATAGTTACGCTAGCCTCTCCCAACGTACAGCTGATACGGTGGACACGGCTGTGGTTTCTTCCCAGCTAGCATTGGAGGGGGCCAGCGTAATCGGACTTCGTTAATGATATGGTAGGAAGTTGGGAGGTGAGAGCAAGAAATAAATGCGCAGGGATATGTAAAATTACAAATGACGAGGGGAAAGGGGGAGGGGAAGTAAGCGATTGTAACGGGACGATTGGGATTGACAACGACTGTGGGCGTCAAACCGTAAGGGCGCTCGTACAACA
Source organism: Tieghemiomyces parasiticus (assembly GCA_027575765.1). Taxonomy (NCBI): domain Eukaryota; kingdom Fungi; phylum Kickxellomycota; class Dimargaritomycetes; order Dimargaritales; family Dimargaritaceae; genus Tieghemiomyces; species Tieghemiomyces parasiticus. The sequence goes on from JANBPT010000265.1 coordinate 37,830, forward strand.
ATCTAACCGTCACAAATTCCAAACGAATGGGAGGGAGGGGGAGGGTGGTGAGACACACGTGGAGCTGGTGTACACTACCATACCCATTACTACTCCCACTTGCGTCTGTACCGACTCTTCATCGTGACGGGTGGGATATCGTCGTGGTGCTGCAGCGCATTGATCATAAAGTCGAGAAACCGGTGGGCGTACTCCCGGGGGTGGACAGCCGAGATGGTGTGACGGTCGTGGACGACGGCCTTGACGATGTGTTCAAATCGCTTATTGGAGTTGTACGGGGTCAAAATATCAATGACGCCCATGTAGTAGATTTTGTTGGTAGGCCGGTCGCTCTCATCGGTGGCCAAAAAGCCGCCCGAGTCGCGGTAGAACAGCGAGTTGCGGAGCTCGCGGAACGTGGCGTCCGGCAGCTGGGCCCCAGCTTCCTCGAGTGGCAACGGGTCGGACTCGACAATGGCCTTGCGCATGGCCATGATCTTGCTAGACCGCCGGTCCACTGGGTGGACGCTCATGGTCTGGGCATTGGGCTCAAACACAGATAGGGTGTTGTCGCGGATATTGTCCTTGTTGCCACGGAATCGGTCGTGGATGCCGATGAGCAGACTGTAGTCCATAATGTTGAGCCGCTTGAGCAACTCCACGTCCCGTTCAAGCTGCTCGACGAACAGGCCGCGCTTGACCGGGCCCAGCTCGATCTTGCGGCCCATCTGCATCCAGTTGAGGTCTTTCATGACCGCACGGGGCCTCTGCTGGGCCTCCTCGCTCAGGAAGCGGCCCTGGGTGGACCCCTTCAGATCGAAGGTCTCATGGATGTCTTTGTTGGGCGGAAAGACGTTGCTCATGACTACGAAGTGAATTTTGTGACTGTGCGGCAACTTGACGCGGTGCAGGCCATAGATGCGGCAGATGAGGGTGTTGGGGTTCTTGCGGATGTGTTCGTAGTAGTGGGGTAGGATGCGGCGCATAAACCGATGTTCAGTGTGGTGCACCGTCTTGATGATGAACCGGTAGTCCTGGGAATAGTAAAAGAAGCTACCGCTTTTACCTGCCGATCCGACCTCCGAAAGGATGTACTTGCTGGTGAGCGACATGAGGTACTCGGCCGAGTCGAGACGGAAGATGTCGCGAATGTGGCGGAACACCCAGGGCGCGTAGTCCTTGAACTTGAAATCGTAGCGCGAGGACGGGGTCAGCTCGTCACCTGTCACGTCGAAGGCCAGCTTGTTGGCGGCGCGGAAGTCGGCAGAGCTGAGCGGACGCTGGGGCTTGCCACTGCAGCGCGACACGGACACGCGGATACCGGTGAGCATGTTGTACATGAGCACGTAGTTGACGTGGTGCTCGTCGATGCGGGTGCCGATGGTAAACTCTGGGGCGGCGGCGGCATCAGCGTCCCGTTTGCGTCGGGAGGAGCGGCGCTGGCGTTTCAAATCCTGTTTGGCCGTGTCCCAGTCAACCTGGTCGTCGGGGGCTGGCACACCGGGGACAGGCGAGGCCGCGAGGCCATAGGTGTTGTTGCGGCGCAGGGCGGCAGTGGGATCGACCGGCGGTCCATGGTCGCGTACGTTGATAGGGCCACGCTGGCGCACCATGACGCGCTCCCCAAGGCCGGTGTTGTTCCGTTGTAACGTGATCGACATGCTGGTAGGGCTGGGAGACGTGCGGTGAGGCGGGAAGGTGGCCGAGTGAGCCGGAGAGTCCGGAATCGGCAGGTCAGACGGGCCGAGTAGGTCTGGAGAGTGAAGAGAGTGCTGGGAGAGGTCCGGCGACGCGGTGGACCCCCGTACCCCGGACAGGGTGATGATTCCGCTGGATGCCGGCGGTAGAGTACCCGGCGGGGGCAGGACGGCGGTGGATTCCCGGTAGAAGGCCCTCGAGGCCCGCGGGGTCAGGGTAAGCGGGCGGTGGTTCTCGGAGGCGGTACGGCGGTGCGAGTTCGACGGGGCGACCGCACCATCGAGAAGAGTAGGTGGATCGGGTAGGGAGGTGGCAGCCGCGATGGAAGCGAGTGGCGACGAAGGGGCTGACGGGGGCGACCCGGCAGCAGGCTCGACGATGGCGGGAATCATCACGGCGGCAGGTCGCAGCGAGGGGTCAAATTCTGGTTCTGAGTCACTCTCTGGCGAGAAGGCGGTCCGCAGGGCTACAGGTACGCTGGACCGGTCGCTGAAAAGTGGCGGGGTAGAGGGCAGTTCAGTGGGGCCGTCCGTTTCCTGAGGTGGGGTGGGACGGGGCGAAGGGAGGGGGATGTGGTCGCGCGGTTGTTGGTGGGTAGATTTCTGCAGGGCAACGGCTAAACTGGGGCTGTCGAGTTGCCAGGGGGACTCGGCGGGGGGAACCGTAGCCATGGTGAGTCAGGGGGGCGCGTATGACCGGACCGGTCCAGAGACGGCGGTGAAGAAGGGGGGAAGCGAAGAGCGAAGCCAGGGACGGTTAGATACCCGCCGGGCCGTAACGAAAGTGCGACGGTGGGGTAGATAGCGGAAAATAAGCGGGGGACTGAATTGGAGACCCGGACGCGGTCGATAGTACCGTTTGTAAGAAGGCAGGTCACGGACTCAGGAGATGGTGAACGCCAGGAATCCGAATAAGCGGCAAGGCAAGGTCTAGTTGGAGATTGTGCGGCCGCGCGGATCCGAATGGCTCGGGAAACACGGTCAGTGAGAGAGGGAGGGAAAGTTCAAGAGTTGGTACGGCGAGTGAGCGGACGGACCTGGTTGCGCCGAATTCGGAGTCAAGATGGTTGCGAGTGAGTAAGTGAGAGAAAGGGTTGGATTGATGAAGAGGATTAGCGTCGCCTGTGTAGAGAGTGCGGTTGGGGGGTATTGTTGGGGAAGTCGAGTAAGGGGCAAAGCAAAGACCCCGTCCACTAGCGCGGTCCAAGGAGCAAGTGGTGCGCAAAGTTAAGGAGGCGGAGGAGAAGTAGCTGGTACTTAAAGGTTTCAGCAGCGTACGGAGAAAGAGGAGGCGAAACCGGCGCCAAAACCAAGACCACGTTGCAGGGAAAGACCGGGCTCCGGGTGAAGGTGGGCCCCGCAGTAGAGTGCGCTACAAAGGTTTTGGACGTAAGGAAGACGGGACCGGTCACTTGGAGACAGGTGGAAGGCATGCGAACAGGCCAAGTGTAATAAATGAGGGTTGGACGGACGGAAGGAGGGGTGACCAAGGCGGCTTTCAGGGAAGAAGGGTCCAAGTCAAAGTGGTAAAAAGAAGCCTGGCCGCCGCCCCTCCTTGTATGCGCGGTCGGAGTTGAATAGACGCTACTGCAGCGACGACGGTTGAAAAAAGGCCAGCCAAAGACGGACAACGGACCTGGAGAACAGCCAGAGCCCCATGGCGCCATTGTAGGGCTGGTAGGCGGCGGCAACGGACAGGTTGCCTAAGATGTGGCGGTGGTATGACGGAGGAGGCTCGGTGTCCCACTTCAGTGGGTCGAGCGAAACTTACAGTACAGGGGGCGACCGGAGGGCCGTGTGTGGGCCCGGTGGAAAGGTGGACGGCAGCCAACGTCCAGAATGCCGCTGCGATAGCCAAGACCGTGGCGCGGAGGGCGCGTTACACAGGGCGAGCCCCAGGGTCGGGGCGGGTGGTGAGGACGGTGGAGACGAGACGGTGAGTGCGGCTTGCCAGCAACCCAAAGGAGGAGCAAAGTAGGTAAGCACAGGTAAACTGCGGGTGATGGACGGGCTCCGCAAGGTGGATTGGTAAACCAGAGCGCTAATGGGGTGGCTAGAAACTGGCAGTCCGCGGATGCATATCGGACGGAAGTGCGCTGGACAGAAGTTGCGTGGAAGTGCTAAGAAGGAGAGGGGCCGTGCCAGGAGCAGATGACGGAACGGAGAATACATAGGGGTAAGGTTGAAGGGCACATCCAACGAACAAGTCGCCCAGGTGGTTAAAGCCAGCTTCTAACATACGTATACCCTCACCTTTTCCTCCGAAAAAAACATTACAGGTCAAGCCTAAGCCCCCCCCCCATGTCCTCGAGTCGGAATCAGGCGGCGGAATCGGATGGGCTCGCCACGCCCCCGTTCTTCCCACCGCGTCGATTGGGTTTCCAGCCACCCACCTCGCCATCAATTGACCATCGGCGCAGGCCCACGGGGATGATGTGAGGCACCTGGTCACCCAGGATAGGTAGAGGGAGAAGGCCATGCACCGATAAACGAGCCACTCGCCAGCACGTAGACGTGTAGACAATATCGCCAAGCCAGATCCACCCAGCACGGAGAGTGTGTGGGCCTGGGCGGCACGATTGCGTGGAGTTGTTGACAACTTGGCGGTGTGGAGGCGGACGATCCACCTGCCCCACACACACACACGGGTGGCCTCCGCCCCTTCCCCGCACCCTGCCATGCAGCTCCGCCAGACAGCACCAAAGGAGGGCGCAGTCCCCTCCCCACCCTTGCAAGGTCACAGGCGCGGGGAGCTCTGGCCTGGCTCGCAAGCAGCCGCTGACAGGTCTGACTGACTTAATGGGGATAGATGAACCCCGTCCGCCCTTGCCTCTCCAGAGATCCTAGTACTGCGAGTCGCTTTAGAGTGGGTGAATGTTCGAGTGGGGCTGGATCACCGGGCTTGGCCAAGGCCCATACCCGAATGCACAGTCGTGTAGACTGCTCATGCACTACGGCCCCAGCCTACACCACAGGGCGGCCTACCGCACCAACCAACGATAGGCTCACTGGTCAACAGGTCTAACCCATCCGCCGACAGCCCGCCGTCTCGTGAAAGCATAGCCAGGCACGCCATCAAGGACAACAAGGTACCTGAGGTACCGGCGGCGTTGAGGGATACGAGCCGCACTGCACCACGGTCCCCTGGCCCCGGCAGCCCTCATCGCTGTGTGTGCGTAAACGGAGGGGCTCCGTGCCCGGTATGTCAGGGGCCGTTGGCCTGTTTTGGGTTGAGCGAAAGACCGAACGGGGAGCTGGCAGACTGTCGGATTGGTCGGATTGCCGCCTAGCCCCCCCCCTCCCCACCAGGACACTGTCAGTCAAATCTTGGCTACATCGCTGCCTTGCGATTCCTATGTGAAGACGCTGTGGGACGCAGGGTGTAAGCGGTCGTATAGGGGGATGGGACATACTCATTTAGGTTGGCCTCGTCTATGGCAGGGGATCGATGCGGGGCGGCCAGGTCGCAGTATCCATCCGAGCCTCCCATCAGTTGTTAACGCTTCCCCTCCTTATTCTCCAACGACCAGTTACACTTAACCCTGTACACGTCACCGTATCGCAGCGCAGAAGCCTAGCTCGCTGCCAATGGAGTGTCTTACTCAGCCATCACGTCGAAGTCCCCAGTCACTGTACCTGTGAGCAATTGGTAGTAGGGCTGGCCTTAAACCGTTGGCGTCACTGGGCCACAGTGGGCAGTACCTTACCAAGCCGATTGCACATCCCATAGGACAGCTGCCAACCGCAGGTGAGCACATGGTAGGTAGTGCGGATCAAGCTCTCCCCTAAACTTGACGTACCGATGGTCTCTCCGGTAACAGAGCGAAATTCCTACGAGGGGGGAGGGTACAACCATCCCGCTGCCTCATGGGCGACGTGTGTGGCGTGTGCCTCAAGTTTTGCCTACCATCAGCCTGGTTTACTTGACCGTGGCTCAATCGATCCGACCGGTAGTGAGGTAACCACGTGGGTAACATCATTGGGGTGACGGATGGGCTCAGGCAGTTGGGCTATGGCGAAGACGCCTCGGTTACGGCAAGGCCACCCTAATCCTCTGGCGGCCCAGGTCGCATTGGCTCACCACATCCAGCATATCCGTCCTTTGCAGCCTGCCACTCTATTTCCGACGGAGTCAATCTACCCACACGCTCCAAGCCCATCCGTTACTGACCCAATGCCGTTAACCTCAAAGTCTTACAAATAGCCATATTGCCCCGCCCAATTATACCTGGCCTTTGCTTGACCCATTTCACCCTGACCTTCTCCTACGTACTGCATTGCAAGTCAGCTGTGCCACCCTTATCACCGTCTTAAGTTGCCCAGCCCACTACCGATACATCACATAAGGCCCTTCCTTAAAGCCGCGCTGGCTAAGTGCCCGTTAGCCGGTCTTCACAATGGATGTTGGCGATGGTAAGTGGATTGGCGACGGAATAACCTGAAAGAGCCTATGTCTACCGATAGTCGGTACTGGCGGCCCACTTGGCTACCGCGGAGGAGGAAGTAACGGCGACTGTAGGCCACATTCTACGTGATTCCCTGTTTGCCATACGAATCTCACTCCCCGGACCTTTCTTCCCTCACCCTTACGTCCTTCTCCCCGTAGTCGAATTCTGCCGCGTGTGTCGTAGCGAGGGTACACCAGAGGAGCCCCTGTTCCATCCGTGCAAGTGCACGGGTAGTATCCGCTACGTCCACCAGAGCTGTTTAATGGAATGGCTTCACCATAGCAACAAGAGCAAGTGCGAGCTCTGCCGCCACCAATTCGCCTTCTCCCCGGTTTATGACCCAGCCATGCCACAACACATCCCACTGCTCGTAGTGGGTAAACGGGTCATCATCCACGCTGGCACGGCCGTCCTCACCGCCATCCGCCTGGTCCTCGTGGCTTTCGTATGGCTCATCCTTCTCCCATACATGACGGTATGGATATTGCGCTTCTTCTTCTGGAGCGGCCAGGCTGTGGCCTACGCCGTAGGTGGCGATGCCCACCTGATCCCGGGCTTCCTCAACTACACCCAGACACTACGGAACCAACAGACTCATCTTGTCGCTAGCTTCAACACCACCCTCCTGCCGGCCGTGCTCATCGGGAGCCTTGCTCAGCCGGATGGGCCCTCTCCGGCCCTCAACCAGTTCATTTTTGACTGCTTGGAGGGCGAGATTGTCACCAGCAGCGTTGTGCTGGTGTTTATGATCCTCTTTGTCCTCCGCGAGTGGATCGTGGCGAACGCACCCCTACCTAACCTCGAAGTCGAGCCCGACCATCCCGAGGAGCCGGCCCCAGTCGAGGCCGCCGGTGCGAGGGCGCCGCCCGCTGCGGAGGAACCGGGTTGGGGGGATACGGACAATGCGAATGAGGACGAGGACCAGGCCCCCATGGATGAATACATTCCACGAGACCCGCTCGGCCACCCGGAATGGGCCCACCCGCCACTACCGCGTGCAACGCTACCGGCCCAGGACGCGGGCCCACGGGAGCCGCGCCGAGTACGGGACCCGTGGGCACCGGCTCTACTCCCCGCTGAAGCGGCCACCGAAACCCCAGGCCCCTGGGACGACCTACAAAGCCCTCTCGGCGATCGGGTTGAGCTGCCGGAGGAAACCGCGCCCGTGCCGCCCACTTACAACCTGCGTCGCCGCCGCTGGCGACACGGTTCCATGTCATCGTACGACGCGGACGAGTCGGCCGTCAACACCGAAGAATCGGTGAGCGGTGGTAACCCGACCTCTCCCTCTACGGCACGGATGGTCCGCCACCACCCCCGGGCCATCGGGGAGGGGAGTTCCCCCGCCCGAGGTCCGCCCTACAACGACGGAGTGGAGGAGGAAGAGAGCGGTCCGGCATGGGCCCGTGACTTGGTGAGCCGGTTCCGGGACCCGGATCGGGCGGGTCCTTCTGCTAGTCATCGTGGGCCATCGACCCAGGAACCTCTCGCCCTCGGGGACAACGTATACGCCCTGGGGTTCGGTACCATGGCCAACAGCGGTCCCGCTGGCGCGACCGCAGGGCCATTTGCCATCGCCCATGAGCCCGCGGAGGCCGGGCCGTCGCGCCGTCATCCTCCGCAAGACGCTGGCTTCCCATCCTTCGGGGTCAGCCCACGTGACACCAAAGTTCACCGCAGTTCCACTTCGTCAACCCCACTCTCGGCCCCAGCGGGGGATACCCATCCCCAGCTCTTCCCATCACCCCCATCGCCGCCGGCTCACCCGGGCGCACCGTTCGAAGTCGGGCGTTTTGACCACGACCCTTTCGCCCCGGACCCCGTCCACCGGGCCACGGCCCCCCCGCCGCCCGACCATCTTAACGAACCCCTCGGTCGCCAGCGGGCCGAGCTGCTGGACGGGCATCGTTCTGACTCCAGCGACAGCGTCTGGACCGATGAGGACGGAGAAGGCGATCGGTTGGCAAGGGCGTTACCACGGGCCGAAGTCGAAGTGGTGGACGCTGATGACGAGGACGACGCCGAAGACGGAGCCGGGCCTCGCCCTCAGGACAATGGGGGCGACGCCGACCCCATGGCGGCCGCCAACGATTTTGAGTTCCAGGATGACTTGCTGGACGCCGAGGGTATTGATGGAATCCTAGAGGCCCTGGGTATCCGCGGCCCGATTGTCAACCTCTTCCAGTACTTTGTGCTTATCTTCTCCTTAATCTCACTCGTGCTCGGCGCCGTGATTTGGTTCCCCTACACCGTGGGAAAGTTGGTCCTGGTACTTAACCCGTTCCACATGCTTACGCTGCCACTGACCCTCCTCGAGCGCCTAACTGACTCACTCGTCAACGGCATCGTAGACCATATCCCCCTGTGGGTGTATCAGGCCACTCGGTCCTGGGCCGCGGGGCCCCTAGACCAGTTGGCCGATGGGAGGGTGTTTCCCTCCGCTTCCATCCTCCACCCGGGGAAAGCGATCCTTTACACTGACAACTGGTTCACGGCGATGATTTGGAGCCTGGTCGACCAGTTGCAAGCGTTGGCACGCACCTTGATCTCATTGATAGCCAACCCTGCTCACCAGACCGCGGCCCTCGGGCATGACCTGCTCCTCGGCCTACAGACCGGCTGGGAGACTCTAGCCTACGGCGATGGCCTGGGCGACCGGTTCCTTACCTGCGCGGTGGGCGTCGGGACGATTACCCTCGTGGCGACCTACATCATGTACGGCGGCTACGACGTGGTGGGCGAGCGCACGCGGGCCGTCAAGCAGGCTATCCGCACGGGGGTCTCCATGGCCAAGGTACTCTTCCTCATCGTCCTCGAGCTCATCCTCTTCCCGACCTTCTGTGGCGCCCTCCTCGACCTAGTCACCCTCGACCTGTTCCCGACCGCCACCGGGGATGGTGGTGCCCTGGCGGCCCGCCTGGCCTACATCCGGGCGTTCCCACTCACCTCTACGTTCCTCCATTGGTTCATCGGGACGGCTTTTATGTTCTTGTTCGCTCTCTTCATCTCGGTGTGCCGTGAAACCATCCGGCCCGGCGTCCTGTGGTTCATCCGCGACCCCAACGACCCGCAGTTCCACCCCATGAAGGAGATTTTGGAGCGACCCACCACCACCCAGCTCCGCAAGTTTATGACGTCGGTCGTTATGTACTCGGTGATGATTGTCGGGGGCGTCGGTGTCGTCATTTGGACCGTGGCCCACTGGCCGGCTTCCATGTCCCCTAGTAGTACCAGTGGCGGCGGCGGGCGGGGCATCCTTCCGCTCCGCTTGCAATTCAACCACCCGCTCTCTTCGTTAGCCCTTGACCTCCTGATCCTCCACCTCATCATTTCGCCCACTCTCCACCTGCTCCGCCTGCGCCGGCTCTTCCTCGCCATTGTCCGCCGTTGGTGGCGCGTAACCGCTCGCCGTTTCCGTCTCACGTCGTTCATGTTTGGCGAGCGGGTTGCCGAAGAGGAGGGGTACTACGTGCGCCACGGCTTGTGGGCCCGCCTCACCCGCCGTCGGTTCGCCTTACCTCCGCCCGATCTGGACGAAGTCGATCCTGAGGTGCATGGCCAAGCGGACGCGATGGCCGAGGGGCAGGCGGGGGATCGGGCCGTCGTCGACTCTCAGAATACCCTCACCCGTCGGTATGTCCATCGGGTCGATGGTGCGCCCGACTTGGAAAGTAGGACGGATGAACGTTCGCGGGAAACGCACACTGAGCGCTACGTGGACCCGGCCGACCCGAACGTCGCGTTCCAGCGGGACGGCTGTCTGCTCCGCGTGCCAAACTATGACGCTATTCCCGTCATCCCGGACCACCGCGTACTGGTGCACATTGACCGGTTCGGGCAGCCTTGGAACCCCGCGGAGGACTACCCGGAACAGCGAAACTTCGGACGCGAGGGAGAGGACCCACCCCATCTGCCGGAGGGCACCGCCGACGCCCCTCCCTTCACCAAGGTTTACGCACCGCCCCACCTCCGGATCCGGCTGGTGTTGTTCCTCATTGTCATGTGGCTGAGCCTGGCCATCCTCGCCTGCGTTACTCTCATCGTTCCACTGGTCACCGGCCGGGCTTTGTTCGCCCGCCTATTTGGCGCCCTTGCCCGCGCGGCCCAGCACCCGACGATATCAGATAATTCGACGCTCGGACGGTTCAGTGCTTTCCTGTTCGACGACGGTCAGTTTCTCGCCGCGCTCTTCCAGAGTGTTCCGTGGAGTCCCGATACCGAGGTGCATGATTCCTATTCCTTGGTGCTGGGCGGGTACGTATGCGGTACGGCCGTGTGGTTGGCCTACTTCGTCAACTCCCGGTGGACGCGCACGATGAAACGTTACGCCGAACGTGTGGCGACCTCCCAGCAGCGAATCCCCGGCCGCAATTCCGGCGACGCCAACCACGGTGAGCCGGTCGGCCGCCGGCATGCTGCAGGCCCCGTCCCGCACTGGACGATTTACCTCGCCCAACATGTAGCCCGGTGGGTAGTGGTCCAATCGATATGGACCTTCAAGGCTGCCACCCTATTCCTGAGTGTCGGAATCATCCTGCCTACCTACCTCGGTCTTCTCGGTGAGCTTTATGTCGGACTGCCCATCCGCATGGCGGCCGTGCATTCCGTCGAGACGTGGTTCCAGAACCAGCAGGCCAAGGCACGTGCCACCCCCGCCCGTCTAGGTAACGCAGCGGAAATCGGGGTCGGTCCTGACGGGTCGCCGCGGTTTGTCGAGATTCCAGACTCCCAGCCCACGCCTTTGGATCCCTGGGACCTCCTCCTGATCACGTTGCAAGCCCAGGCCCAAGCCCAGAATCCGGGGGTATCACCACCGTCTTCACTCGCTAAGGGCGCTGCAGTACGCATCAGGATCCCGCCTAGCCTGTTTGGCGTATCGCTGAACCCGGACTGGTTGCGGAAGGTATATCGTCTGCCGGAATCAGCGGCGGTCGGCTCGAGTAAACGAGGTTCCCTTGACGATGTGGATGACGGCGGCACGGCGTCGAATGACGTAGATCGCCGCCAGTTCCCGCGCGTCGAGGTCCTGGGCGCCCATACCCCGACCGAACGGCCCCGACCGGAGGCTGACCGCCAATCTCACGGAGACGCCCAGACGCCACCACCGACGGTCGACCGACCCATTTTTCCCAACTCGGTCCAATACGACCCGCGTCAGCGGTCACCTCCGGGGACCCGGTCAGCTTCGCCTCTCCACTTTCCCTACCCAGCCACTCTCTACCTCCTTCAGTACTGGGTCTCGGGACTCGTCCTCCTCAAATTGCTACATTCCATTACCGTCATGTTCCCGGATACCGGTCTCGCGCAGCGGTGGCAGCTTATAATTGGCCGCCGCGGTCAAATCCGACACGCTAATCTGCGGGCCCTCTTCAGCCATCTCATGGGTCCGACTACGGCGCTTACGCTGACCCTGGTTGTGCTGCCTCCCCTACTGGGCACGCTGCTACTCTACTACGGCGACCGGTACGATTTGCTACTCGACGCGCATCTGCTCGGTTGGCTCTACCCGACGTTCTTGGTGGTATTTGGCGGACTTTGGAGTGTCTGGCGGGCGCTGTCGTGGTGGCGCGCGTGGATCGCCGTCGTGCGCCACGAGGAGTA